>JASCZW010005974.1:0-136783 GCA_034211315.2 Aedes japonicus | reverse complement strand
ATACCCAACAACCAAGATACGGCATAGTTCTAGGCACTCGGCGTGCCAACCACAACCATCAAGAATCCATTTTATCTGATGCATCAACATCCGCAGCTGGAAGATTATCGCGTTCCAACCATTCGTCCAAGAAACAATCGAGGAGAAGCAGCAGTGTTGAAATGATCAAATTACTTTTATTTTACTTTTGTTGTAGGATTTTGTTGCTTTTGGCTACTGATACTGCAAACCATCAGCGGTTGAATTTGTTACCGAAGTTGAGGGTTACCGAAGTTGAAAAAAAAACAATACTTGAAAGCAGGGTTGCTGTTTTTCTAGTACTTCTTTGAAAATAATTTTCTAGTATATATGGAACTTGATACACTGAAAATGTTGACCAGGTGCGTCATAAATAAATCGTCCGTCCGATGTCCGTAAATAGTCCGTGATACAACGCTGTACGTTGTATGTCTGTACCAGGCATTACCAGGTGTACAACGCTGTACCACAATCAATATGAAACTAGCGATTTGAAATTGGTTCACTATTGTAGAACCCCTTGGTCCGAAGTACACCTTGAAGCCAGCACCCTGCTATACTATAGACACTCAAGTAATAGACCGGACAACGTGAGTCTGGCCCAGTTGATGTATCCAAAACAACTGTCAAATCGTATGGGAAATGCGAGGAAATGTTCGTTTTGGATACAACATGGCGGCACGTTGTCCGGTCTATTACTTGAGTGTCTATATGCTATACATATTTGCGCCTTTGTTTTGATTTGCTGTGTTATTTTGACAGAATATTTGAGAGTGTGTTCGTATGAGTTCATAATTAGGGGCGCATTATTAAGCTTGGGACCGATGTGCTAGTACTAACTGAGCCAAGAAAAAAATCGTATTTGTTCGGGACCTACTCTGCCGTTCTACGCATAACTGTCCCATGTTTCAAAAGTTGTAGTTGAGAAAAAAGCGTTTTAAGTTTTGCGTCACTATTGTGTAGGGCTGGTAAGATTCGTGGTAAAATTGTAATTGTAATTGTAATTGTTCAGTGTATAGTCCGTGCTTTCCTGCTAAGCTGGCGTATCCGGGGATTCACCCCAGGTCTATACACCTATAAGTCCTTCCCGTTGCACTCGTCAGCTCGTGCGATACTCTAGACGCACATGGGTGGTCGTATCCGGGTCCTCCACTGGGTAGGCGTCCGTCCAGTTTCTGGTACATTAATTCATCTTTGCCTAACTAAAATACTTATTACATAAAAAGTTTTGAGAAACCCGTGTGTAAAACGGCTAGCCGGTAGTAATTTGTATAGCACTCAATTGGCCATAATAATTTGAAAACCCCGAACCGAATTTTTCAAAATATTATAAACATTTGAAACTTTTCATAATGGGACCGATTAACATGTCCAGGTTTATACCGTTTGAATTTTGAGTTTTAAAAACATCTCATAAACCCAACTTATTAAATATTTTTTCAAACCAAATGAAAACGTAAAAGGTGCCCTGCATTGGCCAACAATAAATTCTTTCTCAAGCATTCCCGTTAACCATCCAAACCCAATACTTCATCAAACCCAATCGTTTCTGCTGGGAAAAAATAAAAATTGTTATTGTTATTGATTAGCTCCACCCGCCGATCTGCACCTAGGTGGTTAAGGATAAGTGGAGATTGATAAGGAAAATTTAGTGAGCATAACAAAAAACCAAACAAAACAAAATAAAACACTTATATCCTGGCGGCTGTCTTCAAAATTTGGTAGAAATAAATTATTTGTTGCCTAACAAGAAACAGAATTGAGAACAAAGATATAAGTAGAATCCTTTCATTTCCCCGGATGGTTAAAAAGCTAAGTCATTGCTCTGCAAAGATACTAAGAGTTATTGTTGCGGGCTGTCGATGATTGATTATAACTATGTGCTGGACACTATTGGCTGAAATGAGCATCGAACGAGAATAGTGAAAAAGAAGGCATTGAACAAATGACTATAATACCCAGTTGTTTATTAAGCTGAAGCCCCTTCGAGCTCTATCTGATGAACTCAGACGGATGTTCTTCTTAATAGCCCCTTAATCTTAAAGTTTTATTGGTCTATACTATCACTGTCACCCTTCATTGTTACTGATTACATATAATGTTTGAAGGTTAATTCTAGGATTTTTTTTCAAAGGGCGAATCTAACAATGAGAGGCTCTCTCCTCTCTCACTCTCTTTCATTTATTACAGCGCCATTATAAATCTTTTGAGGGATTCTTTAGTACAGATCACAACAGCTGTACTAACGCTGAATGGAATATGAATGAAATGAGAAAAGTAATCAAAGAGAGTCTCTCAATTGCAGATTCGCCCTAATGAAAAAAACCCTAGAATTATTTGTTTGATCTATAAACAAATCATCTGAAAGTTCACTTCTATTTATCTCTTCGGCTCAGGTGCTCTTTATAACCTAACTGTAAATCTACCGATCCGATATCACGAAAGAAATTCCCACCGCCTAACATAAGAGTGGGCGGAATGTTACAACTTGGAAAAATTGTAAAAGAAATCGATGAATCCTCTCAAATTTAACACTAATTTGCTATTATAAATTTACAAGCTCATAACTGCGTGCTAATTTGTGGTTTGAAAAGTGTCCAGATTCATTAACAAAAAGTCTGGGCACTGATGCAGTACGGCATTCGAACTTTGGATTTGAAAACTTGTGTCGCTTAACAAATCCTCAAACAAATGTGCAAAAGCACGTTGGCCAATATTTAGTATCAACCAGTGGGTACGTGTGCTCTACTCCAAGTTCCTCTTCTTTCAAATTCACCTTCAGTTCAATTCATCCATTGAATTGGACACATCACAAAAGAAAATACTGTGATGGAGCACGGACGTAAGGCTACTAGATGTATGAAAAATATTGTGTAACCTATTTAGGATTATATCTGAAAAATCCAAATTTGGCCAACACCCACCAGGGCTGGTAAGATTCGTGGTAAAACCCACAAATTTATGAGTGGCATTTGAAGATGTGGCTGAGTTTCGATGTAATCTGTGGTATTAAAAACAATAACATTATTGTTGTATGTAAAATACGAGGTAAAATATTCAGTTAGACTGATATGCGTAGAATCTTGCCTTGCAGCAGAAAATTCTAGGCATATCAGTCGCACTTCATGATGTATTGATGGATCATTGGCGATAGAATTTACGTTTTCAAATACACATGCCAGGTGCATTATTGTTTATGCTCCTACCATAATTCTGATTATTTTTCACCATCAATAAAAACACAGTTCTATCAAATGCAAATGGTGGCTTATACAGATAATTTAATTTCAATGTTTTCATGTCAAAGTCATTGTTTAAGTTCACATATAAGCCCCTTATCAATGCTGAGTGTCGAGTAGTTCCAACAAAGAAAGTTGTAAACTTAAATCAATTTTGTTTTCTAAGATCTCTTAAGAAATCTCGTACACTAATAAAATTGTAAACTTAAAATTTATTTGGTTCGAGCACATACACTTTATAAGATACCTCAAACATTATTTTTATTTGTTTGAATATAAAAATTATAATATCACCCTTACCTTTCATAAGGTGACTCATAACACTTAGGGAAGGTCCATTAATTATGTCACGCAGTAAGGGGGGAGGAGAGGTTTGGGAAAACGTGACGATCCATACAAAACAAATTGAAGGTCCATACAAAAAACGTGACAAGGGGGGGAGGGGGGGGGGGTTATAAAAAGTTAATTTTTGCGTGACGTAATTAATGGACGTTCCCTTATAGGCGTTACAAATATTATTTATGTGTGAGCTGCCATAAAATTTATAGTTCGTATCTTATAGTTATATCTTATAGTATCTTGATATCAAATGCCATGCACGTTATTTCCTGTGAAAATTAGACGCATAGATGCTGATATCAAGATACTCTATATCACGTAATATAGGTTGTAGTGCGAACGGGGTGTTAGATACAATATCAAACACCATATAAACACCATATAAATCTTGTTCGTTTAACAATGTGCAGATAAAACGATACTTTCATCTCAAGATAAGATAATCTAGCATCCAGCATGAAATTTCTTTCCTATGGGGATTTTTTCACTATCGCACATGACAATTTTGACCACGAATAGAGTTTAAGGAACAAAAACGAAAAATTAATATGGTTCACACCTAATTCGTGTCGTATGATTACTATTGATAGATTAGCACATTTAGCACGTTTTGGTCATCAAAAATGTATCTTAGTTTGTTACCTTCAAAACGTATCACTACAATAAGTTTGAATTATGTTTGGTTATCCAGGATTTTTAATTTTTTATAATTGCTCAAATACAACCGTTTGCCCCATTGAAAACCAGGCCCGGTGATCGTTGAGACGGATTGTTAATGCATGAGTTATTTTCGAATTGAAGCAGTCAACCACCAACTAAGGTCGAAATGTGAACCTGATAATAGAACCACAGAATTGTGGACATGATAATAGACAGGAACCATCAGTGAATTGAATATAATTCAAGGAGCTTTGCACAATATCATAGTAAATAGTCATTCAGGCAATGATGATATTGCTACGATAGACAAAAGAACCTTTAACAACAGAAAGCAACTAGATAAAGTAGCTCTGCAACAAGCATCAATAATCATCTGGAAATGGAGCCTATTAGATTTCCCTGTTAACATTTCTAATAATATTCACATTTGTTATCATAACCCTTAATTTACAAAAAAACATTCACATAATAGCCAAGAAAATTACCAAGCAATGGAAGCCTAAATCAAAATCCCAAGAATAGGATAATAAACCAAGTGTCGAGGACGCCACTTCTATACCTCCCGGAGGAGTCACGGTATGAACAATTCATCACATGTACAACGTTGCATGCATCGTCACCAAGTTTCACTCGGACCACTTGAACGTCGCAACGTCAACAGTTCACCTGCCGGAAACGCATTCAGGGATTAATCCGGCAAAATCTATTCGCGGACTGCCTCGCGATCAGCTTTACTTAACTGTCCGTCGGAAACAGGAGTATATGTATTCGTATTTCGCATTCGCATTTCTTTCATAGCCAAACTGGTTTTATAGCTAAACAAGACCAAAGGAATAAATTGGACGAGGTAACCATGAATTTATTCTTTACCCCTAGCAATAGTTGCTTAAAATCGAGCAAGCACAAAACTTTTGGTGCAGAGAAATATGTTCGTGCACCGCTAGCCGCTGAGAGAAGTGATGTGGAAGCTTTGTCTTGCGATGAGGCAGAAGTTTATACCTGGCGTTTCAGTCGAGTCACTGTTCCCGGCGACGATGGACTCATCCGAGTCGTCCACATCCACACCAAGAACGGCGTCGTCAAGAGGGTTAACACGCATTTGTGTTCTGTCTAACGGCAGTATACCCAACAACCAAGATACGGCATAGTTCTAGGCACTCGGCGTGCCAACCACAACCATCAAGAATCCATTTTATCTGATGCATCAACATCCGCAGCTGGAAGATTATCGCGTTCCAACCATTCGTCCAAGAAACAATCGAGGAGAAGCAGCAGTGTTGAAATGATCAAATTACTTTTATTTTACTTTTGTTGTAGGATTTTGTTGCTTTTGGCTACTGATACTGCAAACCATCAGCGGTTGAATTTGTTACCGAAGTTGAGGGTTACCGAAGTTGAAAAAAAAACAATACTTGAAAGCAGGGTTGCTGTTTTTCTAGTACTTCTTTGAAAATAATTTTCTAGTATATATGGAACTTGATACACTGAAAATGTTGACCAGGTGCGTCATAAATAAATCGTCCGTCCGATGTCCGTAATTAGTCCGTGATACAACGCTGTACGTTGTATGTCTGTACCAGGCATTACCAGGTGTACAACGCTGTACCACAATCAATATGAAACTAGCGATTTGAAATTGGTTCACTATTGTAGAACCCCTTGGTCCGAAGTACACCTTGAAGCCAGCACCCTGCTATACTATAGACACTCAAGTAATAGACCGGACAACGTGAGTCTGGCCCAGTTGATGTATCCAAAACAACTGTCAAATCGTATGGGAAATGCGAGGAAATGTTCGTTTTGGATACAACATGGCGGCACGTTGTCCGGTCTATTACTTGAGTGTCTATATGCTATACATATTTGCGCCTTTGTTTTGATTTGCTGTGTTATTTTGACAGAATATTTGAGAGTGTGTTCGTATGAGTTCATAATTAGGGGCGCATTATTAAGCTTGGGACCGATGTGCTAGTACTAACTGAGCCAAGAAAAAAAATCGTATTTGTTCGGGACCTACTCTGCCGTTCTACGCATAACTGTCCCATGTTTCAAAAGTTGTAGTTGAGAAAAAAGCGTTTTAAGTTTTGCGTCACTATTGTGTAGGGCTGGTAAGATTCGTGGTAAAATTGTAATTGTAATTGTAATTGTTCAGTGTATAGTCCGTGCTTTCCTGCTAAGCTGGCGTATCCGGGGATTCACCCCCAGGTCTATACACCTATAAGTCCTTCCCGTTGCACTCGTCAGCTCGTGCGATACTCTAGACGCACATGGGTGGTCGTATCCGGGTCCTCCACTGGGTAGGCGTCCGTCCAGTTTCTGGTACATTAATTCATCTTTGCCTAACTAAAATACTTATTACATAAAAAGTTTTGAGAAACCCGTGTGTAAAACGGCTAGCCGGTAGTAATTTGTATAGCACTCAATTGGCCATAATAATTTGAAAACCCCGAACCGAATTTTTCAAAATATTATAAACATTTGAAACTTTTCATAATGGGACCGATTAACATGTCCAGGTTTATACCGTTTGAATTTTGAGTTTTAAAAACATCTCATAAACCCAACTTATTAAATATTTTTTCAAACCAAATGAAAACGTAAAAGGTGCCCTGCATTGGCCAACAATAAATTCTTTCTCAAGCATTCCCGTTAACCATCCAAACCCAATACTTCATCAAACCCAATCGTTTCTGCTGGGAAAAAATAAAAATTGTTATTGTTATTGATTAGCTCCACCCGCCGATCTGCACCTAGGTGGTTAAGGATAAGTGGAGATTGATAAGGAAAATTTAGTGAGCATAACAAAAAACCAAACAAAACAAAATAAAACACTTATATCCTGGCGGCTGTCTTCAAAATTTGGTAGAAATAAATTATTTGTTGCCTAACAAGAAACAGAATTGAGAACAAAGATATAAGTAGAATCCTTTCATTTCCCCGGATGGTTAAAAAGCTAAGTCATTGCTCTGCAAAGATACTAAGAGTTATTGTTGCGGGCTGTCGATGATTGATTATAACTATGTGCTGGACACTATTGGCTGAAATGAGCATCGAACGAGAATAGTGAAAAAGAAGGCATTGAACAAATGACTATAATACCCAGTTGTTTATTAAGCTGAAGCCCCTTCGAGCTCTATCTGATGAACTCAGACGGATGTTCTTCTTAATAGCCCCTTAATCTTAAAGTTTTATTGGTCTATACTATCACTGTCACCCTTCATTGTTACTGATTACATATAATGTTTGAAGGTTAATTCTAGGATTTTTTTTCAAAAGGGCGAATCTAACAATGAGAGGCTCTCTCCTCTCTCACTCTCTTTCATTTATTACAGCGCCATTATAAATCTTTTGAGGGATTCTTTAGTACAACGTAACGCTGAATGGAATATGAATGAAAGAGAAAGTAATCAAAGAGAGTCTCTCAATTGCAGATTCGCCCTAATGAAAAAAAACCCTAGAATTATTTGTTTGATCTATAAACAAATCATCTGAAAGTTCACTTCTATTTATCTCTTCGGCTCAGGTGCTCTTTATAACCTAACTGTAAATCTACCGATCCGATATCACGAAAGAAATTCCCACCGCCTAACATAAGAGTGGGCGGAATGTTACAACTTGGAAAAATTGTAAAAGAAATCGATGAATCCTCTCAAATTTAACACTAATTTGCTATTATAAATTTACAAGCTCATAACTGCGTGCTAATTTGTGGTTTGAAAAGTGTCCAGATTCATTAACAAAAAGTCTGGGCACTGATGCAGTACGGCATTCGAACTTTGGATTTGAAAACTTGTGTCGCTTAACAAATCCTCAAACAAATGTGCAAAAGCACGTTGGCCAATATTTAGTATCAACCAGTGGGTACGTGTGCTCTACTCCAAGTTCCTCTTCTTTCAAATTCACCTTCAGTTCAATTCATCCATTGAATTGGACACATCACAAAAGAAAATACTGTGATGGAGCACGGACGTAAGGCTGCTAGATGTATGAAAAATATTGTGTAACCTATTTAGGATTATATCTGAAAAATCCAAATTTGGCCAACACCCACCAGGGCTGGTAAGATTCGTGGTAAAACCCACAAATTTATGAGTGGCATTTGAAGATGTGGCTGAGTTTCGATGTAATCTGTGGTATTAAAAACAATAACATTATTGTTGTATGTAAAATACGAGGTAAAATATTCAGTTAGACTGATATGCTTAGAATCTTGCCTTGCAGCAGAAAATTCTAGGCATATCAGTCGCACTTCATGATGTATTGATGGATCATTGGCGATAGAATTTACGTTTTCAAATACACATGCCAGGTGCATTATTGTTTATGCTCCTACCATAATTCTGATTATTTTTCACCATCAATAAAAACACAGTTCTATCAAATGCAAATGGTGGCTTATACAGATAATTTAATTTCAATGTTTTCATGTCAAAGTCATTGTTTAAGTTCACATATAAGCCCCTTATCAATGCTGAGTGTCGAGTAGTTCCAACAAAGAAAGTTGTAAACTTAAATCAATTTTGTTTTCTAAGATCTCTTAAGAAATCTCGTACACTAATAAAATTGTAAACTTAAAATTTATTTGGTTCGAGCACATACACTTTATAAGATACCTCAAACATTATTTTTATTTGTTTGAATATAAAAATTATAATATCACCCTTACCTTTCATAAGGTGACTCATAACACTTAGGGAAGGTCCATTAATTATGTCACGCAGTAAGGGGGGAGGAGAGGTTTGGGAAAACGTGACGATCCATACAAAACAAATTGAAGGTCCATACAAAAAACGTGACAAGGGGGGGAGGGGGGGGGGGGTTATAAAAAGTTAATTTTTGCGTGACGTAATTAATGGACGTTCCCTTATAGGCGTTACAAATATTATTTATGTGTGAGCTGCCATAAAATTTATAGTTCGTATCTTATAGTTATATCTTATAGTATCTTGATATCAAATGCCATGCACGTTATTTCCTGTGAAAATTAGACGCATAGATGCTGATATCAAGATACTCTATATCACGTAATATAGGTTGTAGTGCGAACGGGGTGTTAGATACAATATCAAACACCATATAAACACCATATAAATCTTGTTCGTTTAACAATGTGCAGATAAAACGATACTTTCATCTCAAGATAAGATAATCTAGCATCCAGCATGAAATTTCTTTCCTATGGGGATTTTTTCACTATCGCACATGAAATTTTGACCACGAATAGAGTTTAAGGAACAAAAACGAAAAATTAATATGGTTCACACCTAATTCGTGTCGTATGATTACTATTGATAGATTAGCACATTTAGCACGTTTTGGTCATCAAAAAATGTATCTTAGTTTGTTACCTTCAAAACGTATCACTACAATAAGTTTGAATTATGTTTGGTTATCCAGGATTTTTAATTTTTTATAATTGCTCAAATACAACCGTTTGCCCCATTGAAAACCAGGCCCGGTGATCGTTGAGACGGATTGTTAATGCATGAGTTATTTTCGAATTGAAGCAGTCAACCACCAACTAAGGTCGAAATGTGAACCTGATAATAGAACCACAGAATTGTGGACATGATAATAGACAGGAACCATCAGTGAATTGAATATAATTCAAGGAGCTTTGCACAATATCATAGTAAATAGTCATTCAGGCAATGATGATATTGCTACGATAGACAAAAGAACCTTTAACAACAGAAAGCAACTAGATAAAGTAGCTCTGCAACAAGCATCAATAATCATCTGGAAATGGAGCCTATTAGATTTCCCTGTTAACATTTCTAATAATATTCACATTTGTTATCATAACCCTTAATTTACAAAAAAACATTCACATAATAGCCAAGAAAATTACCAAGCAATGGAAGCCTAAATCAAAATCCCAAGAATAGGATAATAAACCAAGTGTCGAGGACGCCACTTCTATACCTCCCGGAGGAGTCACGGTATGAACAATTCATCACATGTACAACGTTGCATGCATCGTCACCAAGTTTCACTCGGACCACTTGAACGTCGCAACGTCAACAGTTCACCTGCCGGAAACGCATTCAGGGATTAATCCGGCAAAATCTATTCGCGGACTGCCTCGCGATCAGCTTTACTTAACTGTCCGTCGGAAACAGGAGTATATGTATTCGTATTTCGCATTCGCATTTCTTTCATAGCCAAACTGGTTTTATAGCTAAACAAGACCAAAGGAATAAATTGGACGAGGTAACCATGAATTTATTCTTTACCCCTAGCAATAGTTGCTTAAAATCGAGCAAGCACAAAACTTTTGGTGCAGAGAAATATGTTCGTGCACCGCTAGCCGCTGAGAGAAGTGATGTGGAAGCTTTGTCTTGCGATGAGGCAGAAGTTTATACCTGGCGTTTCAGTCGAGTCACTGTTCCCGGCGACGATGGACTCATCCGAGTCGTCCACATCCACACCAAGAACGGCGTCGTCAAGAGGGTTAACACGCATTTGTGTTCTGTCTAACGGCAGTATACCCAACAACCAAGATACGGCATAGTTCTAGGCACTCGGCGTGCCAACCACAACCATCAAGAATCCATTTTATCTGATGCATCAACATCCGCAGCTGGAAGATTATCGCGTTCCAACCATTCGTCCAAGAAACAATCGAGGAGAAGCAGCAGTGTTGAAATGATCAAATTACTTTTATTTTACTTTTGTTGTAGGATTTTGTTGCTTTTGGCTACTGATACTGCAAACCATCAGCGGTTGAATTTGTTACCGAAGTTGAGGGTTACCGAAGTTGAAAAAAAAACAATACTTGAAAGCAGGGTTGCTGTTTTTCTAGTACTTCTTTGAAAATAATTTTCTAGTATATATGGAACTTGATACACTGAAAATGTTGACCAGGTGCGTCATAAATAAATCGTCCGTCCGATGTCCGTAATTAGTCCGTGATACAACGCTGTACGTTGTATGTCTGTACCAGGCATTACCAGGTGTACAACGCTGTACCACAATCAATATGAAACTAGCGATTTGAAATTGGTTCACTATTGTAGAACCCCTTGGTCCGAAGTACACCTTGAAGCCAGCACCCTGCTATACTATAGACACTCAAGTAATAGACCGGACAACGTGAGTCTGGCCCAGTTGATGTATCCAAAACAACTGTCAAATCGTATGGGAAATGCGAGGAAATGTTCGTTTTGGATACAACATGGCGGCACGTTGTCCGGTCTATTACTTGAGTGTCTATATGCTATACATATTTGCGCCTTTGTTTTGATTTGCTGTGTTATTTTGACAGAATATTTGAGAGTGTGTTCGTATGAGTTCATAATTAGGGGCGCATTATTAAGCTTGGGACCGATGTGCTAGTACTAACTGAGCCAAGAAAAAAAATCGTATTTGTTCGGGACCTACTCTGCCGTTCTACGCATAACTGTCCCATGTTTCAAAAGTTGTAGTTGAGAAAAAAGCGTTTTAAGTTTTGCGTCACTATTGTGTAGGGCTGGTAAGATTCGTGGTAAAATTGTAATTGTAATTGTAATTGTTCAGTGTATAGTCCGTGCTTTCCTGCTAAGCTGGCGTATCCGGGGATTCACCCCCAGGTCTATACACCTATAAGTCCTTCCCGTTGCACTCGTCAGCTCGTGCGATACTCTAGACGCACATGGGTGGTCGTATCCGGGTCCTCCACTGGGTAGGTGTCCGTCCAGTTTCTGGTACATTAATTCATCTTTGCCTAACTAAAATACTTATTACATAAAAAGTTTTGAGAAACCCGTGTGTAAAACGGCTAGCCGGTAGTAATTTGTATAGCACTCAATTGGCCATAATAATTTGAAAACCCCGAACCGAATTTTTCAAAATATTATAAACATTTGAAACTTTTCATAATGGGACCGATTAACATGTCCAGGTTTATACCGTTTGAATTTTGAGTTTTAAAAACATCTCATAAACCCAACTTATTAAATATTTTTTCAAACCAAATGAAAACGTAAAAGGTGCCCTGCATTGGCCAACAATAAATTCTTTCTCAAGCATTCCCGTTAACCATCCAAACCCAATACTTCATCAAACCCAATCGTTTCTGCTGGGAAAAAATAAAAATTGTTATTGTTATTGATTAGCTCCACCCGCCGATCTGCACCTAGGTGGTTAAGGATAAGTGGAGATTGATAAGGAAAATTTAGTGAGCATAACAAAAAACCAAACAAAACAAAATAAAACACTTATATCCTGGCGGCTGTCTTCAAAATTTGGTAGAAATAAATTATTTGTTGCCTAACAAGAAACAGAATTGAGAACAAAGATATAAGTAGAATCCTTTCATTTCCCCGGATGGTTAAAAAGCTAAGTCATTGCTCTGCAAAGATACTAAGAGTTATTGTTGCGGGCTGTCGATGATTGATTATAACTATGTGCTGGACACTATTGGCTGAAATGAGCATCGAACGAGAATAGTGAAAAAGAAGGCATTGAACAAATGACTATAATACCCAGTTGTTTATTAAGCTGAAGCCCCTTCGAGCTCTATCTGATGAACTCAGACGGATGTTCTTCTTAATAGCCCCTTAATCTTAAAGTTTTATTGGTCTATACTATCACTGTCACCCTTCATTGTTACTGATTACATATAATGTTTGAAGGTTAATTCTAGGATTTTTTTTCAAAAGGGCGAATCTAACAATGAGAGGCTCTCTCCTCTCTCACTCTCTTTCATTTATTACAGCGCCATTATAAATCTTTTGAGGGATTCTTTAGTACAGATAGAAACACAACAGTGCTGGCTACCATACTCTACCAAAAGTTGAATGAAAAACGTAACGCTGAATGGAATATGAATGAAAGAGAAAGTAATCAAAGAGAGTCTCTCAATTGCAGATTCGCCCTAATGAAAAAAAACCCTAGAATTATTTGTTTGATCTATAAACAAATCATCTGAAAGTTCACTTCTATTTATCTCTTCGGCTCAGGTGCTCTTTATAACCTAACTGTAAATCTACCGATCCGATATCACGAAAGAAATTCCCACCGCCTAACATAAGAGTGGGCGGAATGTTACAACTTGGAAAAATTGTAAAAGAAATCGATGAATCCTCTCAAATTTAACACTAATTTGCTACTATAAATTTACAAGCTCATAACTGCGTGCTAATTTGTGGTTTGAAAAGTGTCCAGATTCATTAACAAAAAGTCTGGGCACTGATGCAGTACGGCATTCGAACTTTGGATTTGAAAACTTGTGTCGCTTAACAAATCCTCAAACAAATGTGCAAAAGCACGTTGGCCAATATTTAGTATCAACCAGTGGGTACGTGTGCTCTACTCCAAGTTCCTCTTCTTTCAAATTCACCTTCAGTTCAATTCATCCATTGAATTGGACACATCACAAAAGAAAATACTGTGATGGAGCACGGACGTAAGGCTACTAGATGTATGAAAAATATTGTGTAACCTATTTAGGATTATATCTGAAAAATCCAAATTTGGCCAACACCCACCAGGGCTGGTAAGATTCGTGGTAAAACCCACAAATTTATGAGTGGCATTTGAAGATGTGGCTGAGTTTCTATGTAATCTGTGGTATTAAAAACAATAACATTATTGTTGTATGTAAAATACGAGGTAAAATATTCAGTTAGACTGATATGCGTAGAATCTTGCCTTGCAGCAGAAAATTCTAGGCATATCAGTCGCACTTCATGATGTATTGATGGATCATTGGCGATAGAATTTACGTTTTCAAATACACATGCCAGGTGCATTATGTTTATGCTCCTACCATAATTCTGATTATTTTTCACCATCAATAAAAACACAGTTCTATCAAATGCAAATGGTGGCTTATACAGATAATTTAATTTCAATGTTTTCATGTCAAAGTCATTGTTTAAGTTCACATATAAGCCCCTTATCAATGCTGAGTGTCGAGTAGTTCCAACAAAGAAAGTTGTAAACTTAAATCAATTTTGTTTTCTAAGATCTCTTAAGAAATCTCGTACACTAATAAAATTGTAAACTTAAAATTTATTTGGTTCGAGCACATACACTTTATAAGATACCTCAAACATTATTTTTATTTGTTTGAATATAAAAATTATAATATCACCCTTACCTTTCATAAGGTGACTCATAACACTTAGGGAAGGTCCATTAATTATGTCACGCAGTAAGGGGGGAGAAGAGGTTTGGGAAAACGTGACGATCCATACAAAACAAATTGAAGGTCCATTCAAAAAACGTGACAAGGGGGGGTTATAAAAAGTTAATTTTTGCGTGACGTAATTAATGGACGTTCCCTTATAGGCGTTACAAATATTATTTATGTGTGAGCTGCCATAAAATTTATAGTTCGTATCTTATAGTTAAGATTTATTTGCCATTGCCACACATACTTTTAATGTTTGAGTGCACGCAGTTGGCGACAGAAGACATTTTTTTTCTCGTCTCGATTTTTCAACAGAACTTCTGGGAATTTTTGAAGGTATTTTCTCAAATTAGATATATTATTTTGGACGAGGTGAAAAAAACAGTTGTTGGATCTGAATTAGTGAATCTTCGCTCAAAATTTTTAGGCGATGACGGGGGGAAAGTGCTTTTGGTTAAGCACAGGTTGCGCAGCAGACTTCACCAACATAATGGCGAACCCTACAGATAAGAACGTTTGCAAGTGAGGTTTAGAGATAGGAGTCGTAGTCCAATCAAGGATAAATATCAAGGCCATAGAAAATCGCAAAATGGCAGAAACTTCCAGAAAAAGTAGAAGTAATATTCATGCCCATTTGATTTGAAACCATTGTGGCCGTAAAGGGCATATCATATCGCATATCGTAATTGTTATCGTTTACAAGAACACAAAAGGTTATGTTTTGTTTGCCGCGATGATGAAATTAAGGAAACGACACTTACGATTTTAAGCGCAGGAGGATAAGAACATGGATACTTTCATGCATGAGGATTTCCACAATTAACAACATCAGTAACCCATGTTTGGTTAGCGTTTTTATGATTGTAGTTAAAATACGGATGGACTGTGGAGCTGTTGTATCTGTAATTAGCAAGCCTACTTATTTATCCCATCAAAATGCCATAGCAAACTAGTTGTGGTAAATGGGAATCCATTGGATATTCTTGGAAAGGTATTTGTTAAGGTCCAGCTAAACAACAAAGCTCGGGAAGTTACATTGGTGGTTCTTGAGAGTAATCACAGCTTCAAGTCATTATTAGGAAGAGACTTGTTAGATTTTTTTCCCCTAACTGGAGGAATATGTTTTCAAATTCTTTAGCATTGAACAGCGTGGAAGATACAGACGGCAAGCCGGATGACAGTATAGGTAGCATAAATACTAGATTTTCCAATGTTTTTAAAAGACATTTATCTATACCAATATAGGGTATCTAGAGTTGAAGGTGGATCAACCGATTTTCAGGAAGGCCTACGATGTTCCTTTCAAGTTATGGGAAAAAGTTATTGACCACTTTCAGACTTGGAGAACCAAAACATTATTTCGCCGATTGAAGTCGGCGAGTGGGCTTCCCCCGTAGTAATTGTCTTCAAGGAGCATGGAGAAATCAGACTAGTCATTTAGTGCAAGGAATCTATAAATAAGGTTATCATTCCCTATACCTATCCACTCCCATTAGCTCAGGACATTTTTGCGTCATTATCTGGTTGTAATTTTGTTTGCTCTCTAGATTTGACGGGAGCATACATGCAACTTCAGTTTTCGGATAGATCGCGCAAATTTATAGTGATTAACATCATTAAAGGTCTTTTTACTTATAACCGGCCACCACAGGGCGCTTCGTCTAGTGCCTCCATTTTCCAAAGAGTTAATCGAGCCGAAATCCAGTCGAGCGTTTGTTAAGGGAAGCAGACATTCCCGGCCGAGTACGACGGATGTTCTGTCCACCACCCACCAACATCATCGGCATAATCGCAGCAGCATCGCCCCATCCACAGCCGGTCACCAACCAGTGCTTTGTTTATGAGCAACAGAAGACGGAGCCACATCGAAGACAATAGTCTACACAACAGCAGCGAAAGGGCAAGTAGCACATTTGCTTTTGTTACCTCTCGTCTGTTAGTAGATTGTGTATATTCTCCCATATAGTGGAATCGTTTGCATAGGGTGGTTCATAAAAAAACATTTGATTTAACTTACATTTGATTTAACTTAGTTGTTTTGGATGATTCTACGGAGCGCGACTTGCCTTCCAAAGATGTTTTTAGGGCGCGCTATTACCAGCCGTCTTCTGCTTCTCCTTGGGTTGTCTACTTTCGGCAGAAAGTAAAAACAACAATCAATCTGCAACTAGCGATTTGAAATTGGTTCACTGTTGTAGAACCCCTTGGTCCGAAGTACACCTTGAAGCCAGCACCTTACTATACATATTTGTTTTGATTTGCTGTGTTATTTTGACAGCATATTTGAGAGTGTGTTCGTATGAGTTCATTATTAGGGGCGCATTATTAAGCTTGGGACCGATGTGCTAGTACTGACTGAGCCAATAAAAAAATCGTATTTGGACCTACTGGTCTTAGAGTTAGTCTCTGGTAAAATACCAAGATTTTTTGGGCTTGAAAAGGAATTTGACGTGTCGTTATCCGGGGACCGAATATCATCAGGTCAACCGAAACAAACTGCGTGTTACTGCACGTACATATAAAATTGCAAATGAAATTGCTAGTGACGTAGGCTATAATGTACTACGTGTACTACGTCTACATCCCATCTCGAGATGTGGAGATAGATGGTGTGGTTTCAGCAGCGTGCCTGAAGTGTGAAGACGTTATGGAAGGTATTTGGCGCCGTCCTGATTCTGTTTCGTCTACCGTTGAAATTTTGGAATGCACACAATTGCATGCAGCAACTATGGTAGATGGAAGAAAAACGTATTCACCGTCGGACTCGCTACAAGTTACCTTCGCCGGATCAATTCTCCCAATTTTTTTTTAAATTGATAATGTTTTATCCCAGTGCGCCTTTTTGTACCAAGGGTATTTAATTGTACCAAGTGTATACTTTTTGCGACAACAAGCCCCGCGGCCAAAGGCATGTACAGGATGGTTGCCAACAGGAAGCAACAAAGTGTGCTTACTGTGGCAAAAAACCTCTCCACGATTTGCAGAACTGTCCCGTGTACTAAAAACGTACTGGTTACGTGAGACGTTCCATACAAGAACGCTTGAAGCAGACGTATGCAGAAATGCTAATGTCGCCAAACGGAGCGTCTGCATCGTCTTTATCGACCGCTCAAAATGGAAATCCTTTTTTGATTTTGTCTTCAGACGAACTGGACTCTGACGTAGTCGATGAGTGGATCTCCGGAGGTACACGCTCTCGGTAAAAGGAAGCCCACTGGATCCCCAGGTGTGCGCCGGAAACAAATAAAAGCTATTCTCAAAAAAATGGAGGTTGCGGGGGTCAATTTAAAAAACCGAATAAACCGATAATAGCTGATGCATCCGTTCGTAGCTGTAGCTATTGCACCCCGCCGCTACCTAATAACAGTAACCGTAAGAGGTTGCCAAAAACGCAAAAAACATGTATTACGTCTTCTCACAATTCTAAAAAATATCCCGTCTAAGCGAGGTAAGATTAATTTTAGGGACATTGTGGATAGCATTTTAAATGCTCTTAGTCTATCGGATGCCTCATCGCTCCGCGGGATTATTGACCTGCTTATTCCTACAGTTGGAAACTACTTCAAGCAATTGACTGTAGCATGGTCCCTCATTGGTGAATTTATATCTTTCGATGATTAATTCGTCGAGTGATATGATCACCTTATCACAATGGAACTGTCGTAGTCTAATACCTAAATTAGACTCGTTCAAGTATTTGATTTACAGTTCTGATTGTGATATATTTGCTCTCTGTGAAACATAGCTTTCTTCTGAAGATGAATCAAAAAGTGCTACCCCTCCTATAAAATCTAACTCCCAATAATCTCAGGCATTGAAATCGTCGCTTGCCAAATAAATGTAAAGAATAAAGACCTTTGCATAGTTTCTGTCTATGTCCCTCCGAGGACAACAATAAACCGCCATCAACTTTGGAGTTCAGTTAATTTACTTCCACCTCCAGTTCTGGTTCTGGGCGATCTGGACTCCCACGGTACTGCGTGGGGAAAACAGTACGATGACAACAGAGCGGGTATTTTCTATGACTTATGCGACGATTTCAACCTGACCATCTTGAACACTGGGGAAGCGACACGAATAGCAAAACCTCCTGCCAGGGAGAGTCGACTTGGCATATCTTTGTGCTCTAATTCACTATCATTAGATTTTCTGTTGAAGGTAATCAATGATCCCCATGGTAGTAATCACTTGCCAATTATTATCTGAATCACAAATAGTTTTCAAAAAACAGACCAGTCAATCAATGTTGCTTATGACCTCACAAGGCATATTGATTGGCAACATTTTACATCAGCGGTAACCCTTGGTATTGATTCTACCGATCTTCCACCATTAGAAGAGTATCGTTTGCTTTCCGAATTTATGTACAAAAGTGCATTAGAAGTTCAGAAACGACATGTTCCAAGTGCACCTTTCAAAAGAAGACCCGCCCCCCTGGATGGGATGACGAATGCACTAAGTTGCATCTTGAGAAATCCGATGCGTTTAAATATTATCGTAAACATGAAACATGTGAGCTTTTTGATAAGTACCTCAAGCTTGAAAAAAAGCTTAAAAACTTACTCAAAGCAAAGAAACGCAACTACTGGCGTTCGTTTGTAGAGGGACTATCTAGAGAAACCTCGATGACAACGCTTTGGAGAAAGGCTCGCTACATGCGAAACCGCTCATCATCCAATGGGAGTGAAGAATACTCCATGCAGTGGATATTCGACTTCGCTAAAAAGGTTTGTCCAGGCTCTGTCCCAACACAACGGAATTTACGGGATACCATCCGAAGTAACGGATTTCTGGACGAACCATTCACAATGTTGGAATTTTCAATGGCACTTCTTTCATCGAACAACTCTGCTCCGGAAGGCGATATGATTAAATTCAACCTTCTGAAAAATCTCCACGATATCGCTAAAAGACGATTACTTAACCTGTATAACACTCTCATGGAATCAAATATAGTTCAACCCGCATGGAGACAGGTTAAAATAATAGCTATTAAAAAACCTCTGATATCAGCGTCTGATCACAATTCATACCGTCCGATCTCTATACTATCATGTTTAAGAAAATTGTTAGAAGAAATGATCCTATCAAGACTTGACCGTTAGGTTGAATCAAACAACCATCTATCAAATACGCAATTTTAGTTCTGAGCACAAGCAAACGGTTAAGCTCGTTTTCTCCGCGCTCCGCATATTTCGGTTTTCGCAGTTAGTTAAATTCAGTTTTTTCTCATGGTTGTTCTCGCCGCAGTAGTGAAGTGAGTTTCTTACTGAAGAAGTACAAGTGCAGCGCAATAGTGTGATAATTAGGCGCTAATTATCAAAATTGTCAATTGACAAGCTTAGCTATTTTACCGGGCATCTTTGCGTGATTACGCACATTAGCAGCGTCAAGCATTCATCCGTTCATCTTCATCGGCTACTACCACGATCATCATATCACCCCTGTTGCGATCCACTCATCGTTGGTGCCCACACACGAACGTCACCCCATAGCAGTAGAGCAGAGTAATAGATAAGATAAGTGTTCGTTATTTTTTCCTTTCTCTCCTGCAGACGGTTGAATTTCATTTGTGTTGTTTTGTTTATTGTTATTGTGTGTATATTGCCTTAGTGGTTGAACGTTTGAGGCTCCCACATAGATGACAAAGCCGTCTGTGTCGAAGAACATTTTTTCAACGAGTCAGAGGATGACTCACCTTTGCCATTTAATAGTGAAGTGTGTGATATGAATCCCAGATCGCGAGCCTACCCAGCTGAATCAGCCGGTCCATGCGTTGTTTATTTTCAGCCCAAAACGAAACCTTTAAACGTGCATCAGATAACAGAAGATCTGACGAAGCGATTCTCGGCCGTGACGGAAATTATTAAGGTGAGACCCAAAAAAATAAGGATCCGTTGTGTCCAACCTTAAGCAAGCTAACGAGATTGCTTTTTCTCAGTTTTTTACACTCGAGTAAAGAGTGTACATCCCAGCTCGAGGAATTGAGATAGAAGGTGTGGTCACCAAGCGAGTTTGACCCCTGAGATCCTGCTGAAGCGGGGGGTTGGTCGATTTAAGAACCCCCTGCTTTTCCAGTGAAGATACTGGATTTTCACTAAGGGTGAAAAGAAGTTTACACCGTCCGACTCGTTTCGCGTGATCTTCTATGGTTCAGTCCTCCCTCAATACGTCGAGTTGGGAAAACTTCGACTACCTGTGCTTTTGTTCGTACCTCAGGTCATGATCTGCCAAAAGTGCAAGCAGATGGGACATACGACCTCCCACTGCGGCAATAAGGCACGCTGCTCCAACTGCGGGGAGAATCATGAGGATGGCGCCTGAGCAGACAGCACACCAAAATGGGCTTTCTGTAAGGGAACTCCTTACAGACCTTAATATGTTTGTTCGGATCTTCCCTGCTCCGCGGTTGATCATGGGAGATTTTAACTCTCACGGTACAGGCTGGGGAGAACTGTACGACGACAACCGGTCTGCCTTGATATATGTATGAGCTCTGTGATAACTTCAATTCGACAGTTCTTAACAATGAAGAAGTAACACGTTTGGCTGGTCCATCCTCAGTTGGCAGTAGATTAGACCTCACACTTTGTTCGAATTCATTATCGTTAGATTGCACATGGAATGTGATTCAAGATCCCTACGGTAGTGATCATTTGCCAAAAAAAATTTCGATTGCCACCGGATTCTATCTATCGGAATCCATCAACGTCGCGTATGACCTTACCCGTTACAACGATTGGACAAAGTTCACAACAGCAGTAGATGAAGCCGTTACGACGGTTGAAGAGCTTCCACCGATGGAGGAATACAACTTCGTCTCCAACCTGATCTTAGACAGCGCGCTTCAAGCTCAAACTCGACCAGTTCCAGGAACGTCATTTCGCAGGAAACCTCCTTCTCCATGGTGGGATCAGAAATGCACCGAGGCTTACCGTAAAAAGTCCGACGCGTTTAAAGTTTCCGTAGAAGTGGAACAGCTGACCACTTCGAAGTATACACGGCTATCGAACGCGAACTTAAGAGCCTCATCAAGGCCAAGAAACGCGGATACTGGCGAAGATTCGTGGACGGGCTCTTTGGAACACGGCGCGAAGATTGCGTAACTGAACTACGAACAACGAAAGCAAGGAGTACTCGGACCAATCAGATGCTGTGCCGGCACGGATGATTCTTCGCGAAACCACGAGTTCGATAGATGAGATCAGCCATCCTTTTTCAATGGTAGATTTCTCTCTCGCACTCCTTTCGTTTGGCAATACGGCTCCAGGAGCTGATAGGATCAAGTTCAACTTGCTTAAAAACCTCCCAGACGTCGCAAAGAGGTGCTTGTTGAACTTGTTTAATCAGCTTCTGGAACTCAACATTGTACCGGATGATTGGAGATGGGTGAGAGTTATTGCCATTAAAAAACCTGGTAAGGCGTCCTTCCACAACTCCTATCGACCCATCGCGATGTACTCCTGTATTCGAAAGCTGTTGGAGAAAATAATCCTCTTCCGTCTGTACAAATGGGTTGAGACGAACAACCTGCTTTCAGATACTCGATATGGGTTCCGTAGGGGTAAGGGAAGGAACGACTGTCTCGCGTTGCTTTCCACAGATAATAGCAAATGGCTTGATTCAGTATCTGTTGTTCTTTCAGATAAACTTCACGCTTGAGGCTTTTCACCATTAATGAATAACTTTTTGTACAATTTAATGTCAGAGGAACATATGAGCTTTTCTCATGGAACCTCTACAGCTTCCCGATTTAGCTACATGGGTCTCCCCCAGGGATCATGTTTAAGCCCCCTTTTGTATAATTTTTGTGTCAAAGACGTTGAGACAACTTGCAGATGACGGCGTAGTGTCTGTCACGGCACCCAATGGGGTCGATCTGCAAGGACCCTTACAGGATACCTTATAGTACGTTCACACTTCTGCGTATATTACATCTAGTTTTCACTGGAAATAATTTACATCATTTGATATCAAGATATCACGTAATTTAAGCTGTAGTGTGAACGAACTCTTAGATTATTTGTCTACTTGGGCTTTAGAGCTAGGTACCGAGTTCTCTACGGAGAAAACTGAGTTGGTAGTTTTTTCTAGGAAGCAAAACCTTGCACAACCGAAGCTTCAAATTTGGGATAAACCAATAAATCATTCCATGTCATTTAAATACCTTGTAGTCTGATTCGATTCTTAGTGCATCTGGAGATCCCACATTGAGAATTTGAGCGAAAATGCCAGCAAAGGATCAACTTTTTCTGCACAGTTACCGGGAACTGGTGGGGAGCACATCCGCAAGATCTTCTAACGTTGTACCGGACAACGATTTTATCGCACATCATCAAACTGGAACGTATTCAGTATCGGTGTCTACGGATCGCGTTAGGTTGCATGCACTCGACTCATAGCATGAGTATTGAAGTGCTGGCTGACATGTTGCCACTCTCGAATCGTTTAACAGAGTTGTCTCTCCGGCACCTAACCAGCTGTGAAGTTATGAATCCCCAGGTAATCGAAAAATTTGAGAAGTTTCTCGAGTTGAATCCTCAAACTCGATTCATGACTTTGTACCACTTGTACATAACACAGAATGTCAGCCCTTCGCCGAGTATTCCCAATCGTGGTTGCTTCTCCGCCTTCGGCAATTCGATCCATTTCGATTTATCCATGAGGCAAATATGTGTGTGATGACGAACGGAATAGTGTTGTGTTTTTTGTGCTCGTAATTTTTAATTATTTTACGTGTGAAAAGTGTTGCGATACGCAAAATAAATTTTCTAACACGCATCTAGAGTGTTTTTGAGAACAGGCTAAGTAAAAGAACAGTTGCGATAGCATCTTGTTCTAATTAAATTTCAATTTTATTGGTCGTTCAACCGGCGCCCCCGGGAGACCATTTGTGCTATATTGTTTTTACCTTGTCTTTTTCTTTGGTAAGGTCGTTGGTTATCGGTAGCGTCGACGTCGTGTATAATGTGTTTTGAGCGTGATACTAATAATTCGAATCATTTGAATCATTTAGCTAACTTTTTCAATTTGAGACAAACGGTAGATGAATATACGCGAATTTCCAGGCACAGTAGAACTTTGATTGATCATGTTTACTCTAACTTTGATTCTGTTTGTTCAGTTGTCGATACTGATTTGAAAATAACCGATCATGAGACAGTAGGTATTAACGTAATTGAGAATAACTTGAATAATAGCGATGATTTTGTGAAATTGAAGTGCTGGAGGAAATATTCAAAACAGGCTGTTTCTAACCTTGTTCATAGAAGCGTGGATTTTCCAATCGCGAGCGGTAGTTTAGATGAGTCTGCAGCTGTTCTTACTAATACCATGAAAACGTGTACAAATAAGCTAGTTGAACAAAAATTTGTTTCTTTGAAGAACTCGAACAGCTGGTACAATTTGGATCTTTTACGTCTTAAACGCAAGAGGGATAAATTGCACAAAAAGTTTTGTAGATCTAATAGTGATAATCATTGGAATAAGTACACAATCGCGCGGAATAAATATTCACAATCCATTAAAAAAGCTCGTTGTGAATATATACAGAGGAAAATTGATCAACATCAAAACAACAGCAGAGAGTTATGGAAAATTTTGAAATCATTATTGAAACCTAGCAATTGCAGACCGCGATCCATAACTTTTGACGGCACAATAGAACAGTCTGAACAAGCAATTGCGTCTAAGTTTAATGATTATTTCGTCAATAGTGTTTCATTGATCAATCAATCTATTGAATTGGTTGATGAACCTGATGAAATAAAGCAGCCAGTTAATAGTAATTGCAGATTTGAAGGTTTTCACCTCATCACAATAGATGAACTTAAAAATATTTGCTTTTCATTAGGAAAAATCGGCTGGAGTAGATAATGTTAATGCTAGAGTTATTCAAGATTGCTTTCATATCATTGGTCACACTTTACTGGACCTTATTAATGAATCATTGCAAACTGGGCACGTGCCTGAAGTGTGGAAAGAATCGTTGGTTGTTCCGATTCAAAAGGTTGCTGGGACGATTAAAGCCGAAGAGTTTCGTCCTATCAACATGCTGCACACATTAGAGAAAATTTTAGAACTTGTTATGAAAGGCCAGTTGCTGGAATATTTAAATAGTAATTCTTTGTTGATACCGGAACAATCTGGCTACCGGGAAGGCCATTCTTGTGAAACCGCGTTGAATTTAGTATTAGCAAAATGGAAAGATAACCAGAGAGTAAACAAACAATTTTTGCTGTTTTTTGGATCTGAAACGCGCTTTTGAAACAATTTCTAGGCCCTTGTTGTTGAAAGCATTAAAGCGCTTTGGAATTTCGAGTACTGCATACAGATGGTTTGAAAGCTATTTGTCTGACAGAACTCAAAGGACTGTTTTTAATGATTCTGTTTCGAGTCCCGTGAGGAATAACCTTGGTGTGCCCCAGGGAAGTGTATTAGAGCCCTTTTGTTTATTATGTATATTAATGACATGCGACGTGTTTTACGATTTTGTGACATTAATCTGTTTGCAGATGACACTGTGTTGTTCATTGCAGCTAAAGATTTAAAAGAAGCCGTTACCTATTTGAACGAAGATTTGCGTTTTCTAAGTAGATAGTTGAAATGTAAGCAATTGAAATTGAATATAAGTAAAACTAAATATATGGTAATTTCACAGAATCGAGTAAATGAGAATGTCTCAGTTACAATTGATGGTGAGACAATTGATCGCGTTCGGGAGATTAAATATCTTGGCGTGATTATTGATGACAAGCTAAAGTTCAACGCTCACATTGACAATGTCATCAAGAAAATTGCCAAGAAGTATGGAATTCTATGCCGATTAAGGAGTGTATCGAAAAGTAGTTATAAACATTCGATGCGTTATTACGCATAAACTACTGTATATATTTTTAGCGTGTAAGCGCCATTTGCTTTGTTTACATGTCAAAAATGATTATTCGGTTCATTCATTTCCGTTGATAAAGTTGTATTCAAAATGTCGCGAATTGAATTTGAGACTAAAAAGAAAATTCTGCACACTTGGTGCACCGAAAAGGGTGTTACTTACAACCAGATTGCGAAAAGAGTAAATGTTCACCCGGCAAGTGTAAAACGCATCATCGAAAAGTTTGGTAAGGAGTGCTCCCTCAAGGATTTACCAAGAAGTGGCCGGAAACCCGGCTCCAGCAACCCCGATTTGGACCAAAAAGTTGTGGATTATATTCAACGGAACAAATCTGCCTCTACTCGCGATCTAGCCAAGAAGTTCAGGACCAGCATCGGAATGATTCAACGAATCAAGCGCAGGAATGACTTGAAGACGTACAAAAAGCAGAAAGTGCCCAAACAAACTCCGGAACAAAGTCTCGTGCCAAAACCAGGGCTCGAAAGCTGTACAGCTGCATTTTGGACAATGTCGACCAGTGCATTTTGATGGATGACGAAACATACGTTAAAGAAGATTCAAGAACGCTACCGGGGCCGCAGTTTTATACTAAATCTGTTGGGGAACGTGTGCCAACCGCAGATACGACTGTTGCGATGGAGAAATTCGGTCAGAAGGTGCTCATTTGGCAAGCTATTTGCACATGTGGCTTGCGTTCTTCAATTTTCTATACAAAAGGAACTATAAATGCTGAGATTTATCAAAGGAATGTTTGAAGAACAGGTTGCTACCATTGTATAGAAAGCACCAGTCCCCTCCTCTCTTCTGGCCAGATTTGGCATCGGCACATTACGCCAAATCCACTCTACAGTGGCTGACGGAGAATAACATCAAGTTCGTAGAAAAAGACATCAACCCACCAAACTGTCCCCAGTTGCGACCGATCGAACGCTATTGGGCAATAGTCAAGCGTATATTTAAGAAGGATGGTACAGTGTCCCAAAACATGACCGATTTTAAGAAAAATTGGGCAGCGGCATCCAGGAAGTGCACAAAGGTCACTGTGCAGAATTTGATGGCAGGTGTCAAATCAAAGGTACGGGCATTCTACAGAAATGAACATGATGACTAGTTTTTCCGTTTGGATCTTTTGTAAACATGTTAAGATATAATAAACTGAAATAGTATGTTAATTTTAACCATGTTTTCATGCCTATTTTATTATTTGGAAGTTTATAACTACTTTTCGATACACTCCTTAAAAAACGATTTAACTACTTGCAGTAAAATACAGCTATACAAATCAATCATCTCCCCTCATTTAGAGTTTTGCCCTTCCATTTTATTCTTGGCCATCCAAACACAAATATTGAGGTTACAGCGTTTGCAGAGTAAAATAATGCGCTTGATTTTAAGATGTAACAGATTCACTTCCTCGACTTTTATGATAGACGCTTTACAATGGCTATCAGTGAAGCAAAGAATTGTGTATTTAACTATGGTGTTCATTTTTAAAGCAGTTAATGGTTTGCTTCCTCGATATTTGTGTGATCGAATTGAAAGAGGAAGTGATTTTCATAGATATAATACTAGAAACGCGGATGAAATAAGAACACCGAATTTTTTGACATGTGCTTCACAAAACTCATTATATTTTAAAGGAATAAATGTTTTCAATTCGATGCCAAGACACATTAAACGTGCACCAACACTTTCAGAATTTAAAAGACTATGTATTTCACACGTTAAAACTGTATTTTGAGCAGCAAGCGTAAATTTTTTTTTTTTTCAAATATTTATGAAGATTGTACCTGACGATGTTTTACTATTATAAAACGGATTATTTTGTGTGGACCATTTCTTGTACATTATGTTGTTTTTTTTGTAAAAATGTAGAATGTATCTGACGAAGTTCTTTACAAACGGATTATGATGAGGTGGCTATTTTATTTTTTCAATTTTATTTTTTCACATTTACAATACTACAATACTCACTATTTTGTTCGTCACAATGATGATGATGGAAATTTGCATAATGTTGTATTAGTTTAAAAAAAATAAATAAAGAAAGTAGTCTACAATTGTTTGAGCCTCGCGCGCGGTATACAGATATGATGGACTTCTTTTTGAATTCGTAAAAAAAATTGCCCTTTGATGCTTTAGATGGTACTATGAAATAGTAGCGAGTTGTCTGGCTGAATGTCGGGGAATTCTTCGTCAATTCTTTTGTGGTTGAAAGTAAAAGTTTGACTAATGCCGGTCCAGGATTTTTTCGGTTTGGAAATTTTCTCGATCTCTCTGATTGAGGATATCCTTGGTCAGCCCAAAACTAAGGTGGCGGTTCCATTAGTGTTGGAACCTCTGACTCTGTAGCGGCAAGATCGGATATTGGCTTGCCTTTTGATAATGTACTTGTACTGGATTCTGTGATCTTAATTGCAACAGAATTTCCTGATCGCTGGGAATACTTGCGAACTTTTGTGGTTAACATCAAAGCTTTTCACGATTATGTCGCTGTGAAGCAAATGGATACTTTTGAAGAAATTTATATCTGTAGATGAAATCAGTTCGTTTTTTTTGCATAACTGGTTTAAATTGTTACTAAATTAATTATCTTAGAGATAAAATCGTCTAGCTCAAACCTTTGTAGGGGTAAGGGCGGGACCATCATCATCATCATCAGGAGCTTCATGAAATACCAGAGCATCATCGTCCTATGATTGCTCCGGTGATATTTGCTGCAAAGTTTGGCCAAGTTGATTCCACTTAATCGTTCTTCACTGACGGGTCTTTGATAGAGGAGTTAGCAGGCTTTGGTATATTTAATGAAATTTGCTCTTTGTTCCGTATATGTCGCTGAATTAGCGGCAATACACTTTACGCTAGAATTTATTGCCTCATTACCACCGGATCAGTACTTTAATTTCACCGATAGTCTCCGTTCAGTAGAGGCTATTCGCTCCTTGAAGCCGATAAAGCACTCCTCGTATTTTCTAATGAAAATACAGGAGCTTCTAAGTGCTTTATATTCTGGGCCTTCAGTGCTTCTGGGCAACGAGAGAGTGGACTCGCTTACAAAGATGGGCGCTATGGAAGGCGATATTTATATCGACAAATCGCCTTTAACGAATTGTTTGCTATTTTTCGTCAACAGTCACCCGTCAGCTGGCAGCATTAATGGAGTAAAGGAGATTTGGGGCGATGGCAACATTCTATCATCTCAAAGGTGTCGAACAAATTTTGGTTCAAGGGGTTGGATGTGGGTCGAGACTTCATTCGTGTGATATCTCGCCTCATGTCCAATCACTATTCTTTGAGTACTTATTTATACCGTATTGGGCTGAGCGACAGTAATCTCTGTGAATGTGGGCAAGGTTACCAGGACGCAGATAACGTAATTTGGTCATGTGCTTAACATCGTGGAGTCAGATCGGAGCTTTATGATTCCCTTTGGGCTCGAGGTAGACAACCCAACGTACCGGTTCGAGACATATTGACTGTACGCGATCTGGAGTTCATGAAACTTATAAACGTGTTTTTGACTAATATTAGTTTAAGATTGTAGTTTGATTCACCTTTGTTTTTATTTTTAATTATTTTTGTTTAGTTTAAATAATTTAGGTTTAGTTAAAATAGTTTTTGTTTTTTTTATCGAAAATAAAAGTTGCATAGTTTTAAGTTGACGATTTAGAGTTGAAAATATGTGTGTTATGTAAACCGTACTTAAAACATCCCGCCCATTTTTCCATCCGGTGAATTGTTCTCCTATTAACCTCGAGAAGATCGCGAGTAATCGGTTCTTCCCCACTAACATTAGGATTAAGATAACTGATGTATATATGATGTATATAAAAAGGGAAATTTGGCTCTGTAAAGTTGATTTGATTGAGCCTGTACAAATAAATAAACTTGTTAAAAAAAATACGCAATTTGATTTCCGAAAGAGCAAAAGAACAAACGATTGTTTAGCGTTGCTTTCATCTGATATACAACTGGCCTTTGCACACAAGGAGCAATTGGCTTCAGTGTTTCTGGATATTAAGGGCCCATTTGATTCAGTTTCCATAGATATACTGGCAGATAGCTTGCACAGTAGTGGCTTACCAGGAATTTCAAATAATTTTTTGTATAATTTACTGTCAGAAAAACAAATGACCTTCAATCTAGGCCAACAGACAACCTCCAGAATTAGCTACATGGGCTTACCGCAAGGATCTTTTTTAAGTTATTTCCTTTTAATTTTAATGTTAAAGATATTGATAACTGCTTGGAAAATAGATGCACGCTAAGACAACTTGCAGACGATGCTGTGATCTCCTTAAGAGGTCCACGTGCGGAAATCTTGCAAAGACCATTGCAAAATTCCCTAAATAATCTGTCCATACATACATTTATTTGTTCAACATCACATTTTGAATAAGACATAATCAACAATAGTACGCCACAATACTCGGTTTACGGCTGCTGCTCTCCAACCTTGGTCATGCCCAATGCTCGCCAGATCACGCTTCACCTGGTCCGCCCATTGTGCTCTCTGCACTCCACGCCTTTTTGTGCCCACCGGATCAGTAGCGAACACCAACTTTGCAAAGTTGTTGTCCGGCATTCTTGCAACATGCCCTGCCTGCCGTATCCTTCCAGCTTTGGCCACTTTCTGGATGCTGGGTTCGCCGTAGAGTGCAGCAAGCTCGTGATTCATCCTTCGCCGCCATACACCGTTCTCCTGCACACCGACGAAGATCGTCCTTATCACGCGTCGCTCGAAAACTCTGAGGGCTTGCAGGTCCTCCTCGAACATAGTCCATGTCTCGTGTCCATAGAGGACCACCGGTTATTAGTGTTTTGTATATGGTGCATTTGGTGCGGGGGTGAATCTTTTTAGACCGCAGTTTCTTCTGGAGCCCGTAGTAGGCACAACTTCCACTGATGATGCGCCTTCGAATTTCACGACTCGTATTGTTGTCAGCCGTCAATAAGGATCCGAGGCGATGTGATGATGTGATGTGATGTGTAATAAGAACCCACCATCAGTGCAAGGATTACCTCTGGCTGCAGGACTATTCTCAGCAGGTTGTTCTGAGAGAATATCCTACGTGATGGCTTCTTGTAGCAGGGTCAGCCGATCTCAGTGAGGACCTTCGGAAGACTACGGCCAGAAGGCCGCGTGTCTTCGCATGACAAGGGACTGACGACTCCACGAACCCTTGTCCAGTCAACAAATCCTTCGACTGCCTTAAGCTACCCCCCTAGGGAATCCCCGTTATATAGTTGTTAAAGGAACAGTAGAAATTTTTAGCATAAATGATTTATAAAAACAAAGTTAAGACAAAAAGAAAAATTCACGGCTATACTGAACTTAAGATTCAATAAACACATATATTTTTGTTTTTATTTGCAATAATAAATGTACTGGGATATTGCAAATTTCTACTGTTCCTAATAAAATAGTTGTGGGCAATAAAATGAGGAAGGATCTCACAAAAAAAAACAATTCAAATAACTTACAATAAAAGCATATCAGTCTCTATGTTGCATCATAAAATCAAGGAATACTTATTTCCAACGCATCTTTCACTGCATGTTATTCGTATAGGACTCATTTGCTTTTATATACTGATCCAATATGAATGGACCCAGAACTTAACTGCATATACTGCGCTGGTTTTTACAAGGTCTCACTCTTCTCATATAGAAGGACATTATGAAAGACCCAATTGCTATCTATACAAATTTCAACTTGAATAATTTACATGGAATTTTACACTATAAAAATTAAATTACTTGACTATGTAAAACGCAGCTACAGTAAGTCAATGCACTTCCAACCGTTCACTTCCCGAAAACGCAACCTACCTCTTGTTGCATTATTAAATCCTCGTAAATTGAAATTTAAAGTGATGGTAACAATCTTCCCAACCTCACTCGCGTCCTAAGACAATAATGAAAAAGCAAGGAAATATTAAATAAAACTTCAACCATTAAGTTGAGCTAAGGTATTGAATAAAGAGCTTTTAATTTATACTGTTAAATAGAACAGATTTTGAAAAAATGTCAAATAAATAATTTTAACGCTTTTGTTACTATCGATTTATTTTCAAGACATAAATATGTTTGTTCATTTATTTCATTACATAAATATGTTTTTGAGATAGTCTTCAAAATATGGTAGAAATAAATTATTTGTTGCTTTGCAAACCAGCTCTCCTCGATATCCTAGATGGCCAAGTCCTCCTGGATCCGCAGCTGCCGCCGTCTGCACTCGTCCACATCAATCCGGCCGTCGCTGACGTGTCGGAAACCTTCTGGTAGTAACATGCTATCTGCGTCTAGTACACTCTGCTTACACTGATTAATTTACAAACTAAGCCTGCACACCGAATCAAAATTCACTTTGGCACGGTTGTGGTATTTTCCTCTAAAATCTTACTCTAGATATTGACACTTGGTTGCAGGAAACCGAATCAATAAGAAAAATAAACTCGCTAACCGTCAATAAGGATCCGAGGTAGACAAATTCCTCCACCACCTCGAAGGTATTCCCGTCTATCGTGGCATTACTTCCAAGGCGGATCCGGTCGTGTTCGGTTTCACCTACCAGCATGTACTTTGTTTTGACGCATTCACCACCAGTCCGACCTTTGCTGCTTCGCGTTTCAGGCGGGTGTACAGCTCTGCCACCTTTCCAAATGTTCTTGCTATAATGTCCATGTCGTCCGCAAAGCACACAAATTGACCAGATTTCGTGAACATCGTACCTGGGCTGTTGCGCCCGGCTCGTCGCATTACACCTTCCAGAGCGATGAGCGCTTCTGCCATCTGGGCCAGAAATTTGGGGATCGAGTTTTCACCGCAAAAAATCAAACAGGAAGTGTTTACTAGAAAGCGGTTCTCAGCCCAACTGCGTCTTAAGCTGTTGGGAAGAGACATTACCCAATCTTTGACCTTAAAATACCTTGGAATCATGTTTGATTTAAAATGCACTTGGAGTACTCACATTGCGTATTTAAAACAGAAATGTCAACAAAGGATCAATTCTCTAAGATCGATTTCCGGAACATGGTCATTAAACTCTACAAAACATATATTCTTTCAGTTCTCGAGTATGGCTCATTTTGCTTCCTCTCGGCAAGAAACAGCCACCTCATTAAATTGAAACGCATTCAATATTGTTGTTTACGTATTGCCCTTGTCTGTATGCATTCAACGCACAATATGAGCCTGGAGGTTTTGGCAGGAGTAAAACCCGTAAAGAACCGCTTGCTGGAGCTCTCATCTAGAATACTGATCAAGTGTGGAATCAGTAACAACCTTGTGATTGGAAACTTCGAAGAAATGCTCAAATTGAGTACCCAGTCTAAATTCCTACGAATCTATATTAACTATATCTCTTCCGATATAAGTCTTCCATGCTCTAATTCTCCTATTGTACGCTTCCTTTATCACAGTTCCTCCATTGATTATAATCTCTTCATGAAACAGGCTATTCAAGGAGTTCCAGATCAACTTCGACCTATTTTAATTCCCCATATTTTTATTGAAAAGTACCAACATGTCCATTGCAACAGAAAAAATTTCACTGCTGGGTCACGCATTGATGGATCCCCTGGTTTCGGTGTTTACAATGAATTCTCATCTGCCTTCCGTAAACTTCAGGAACCTTGTTACGTATATGTTATTATTATTATTATTATTTATCTTTATTTAGGAGCCTTTCAGCCACAGCTGGTTCAGCTCTACAGACGTATGTGTTGCTGAGCTGGCAGCAGTTAATTTCGCATTGGGGATAGTTTCCGACATGCCCACAGACCATTATTTTATCTTCTCAGATAGCCTCAGTTCTATTGAGCCCTGCAGTCGATGAAAACAGTGAGGCACTCATCTTACATTCTTTCAAAAATAAGGGAGATTTAAAATTACCCTTGTATCACATTGCTCGATTCTCAAAGGTCTGGAAGTAAATCGCGGTTTCATTCGTGTGATGTCAAAACTGATGTCCAACCACTACTCGCTACACGCACATCTCTATAGAATTAACCTCGTCGATAGCAATGTATGTAGGTGCGGAACCGGTTATGATGACATCGCTCACGCAGTTTGGCATTGCCCGGATAATGATGCCCCCAGAGCACGACTATTGGATACCCAAGTGGCCCGAGGTAGATAACCCTTCCGCGAGGTAAGAAAGGTTTTAGGAATGCGTGATCTTCCCTACATGCAAGCGATTTACAAGTTCCTTTGTTTGTCTGATCTGAGAGTGTAACGTCCCCCTTCCTTCCACTCTACTAAATTTCCTACCATTGTGTCCCAGTTATACTAACCATTTGTTTCCGTGCTACTTGTACCTGCCTAGTAAGCTGTGGTCACCCATCTGCGGTTTAGTTCCTGAACGGGACTACAGGGATCAAGAATTTGGTAGATGTCGCAACCAAAAGCAGCAAATAATGCAAACATTAACCTCGAGCTAGCCACGAGTAATTGGCATCCCTCTTTTACTAATAGCGCAAGGTAAAATTTTGTGTACAACAATTTTGAATATCGGCTCCGTAAAGTATTATACACGCCTGAGCCTATCAAATAAACGAACTGATTAAAAAAAATGGACTTGCTAATGCTTGTTGTTACTTATTTGTTGTTTTAATTGCTGGCAAAACTAAGGAAGAATGTTTCGAGAAGTTATTATTGGTTTTAGAACGGCTGGAAAGCAAACATTAAGGTAAACTATTCAAAAAGCAAGTTTTAGTTCATTTAATAACGGATAAGGGTCTGCTACCGTCACCTGAAAAAAAATTAAAAATTAGTAATGCTAAAGCTCCTACACGGAGAAAAAAGTATGGTATAAACAACCATAGTTTAGGTTGAATCAAACAAATTTTAAGATTAAAAAATGCACAAGCACATTTCTGGTTTACTTTGACAAACCGGAATGCTTGGAAAAAACTAAAAATTTAGGTTGTTTTTGATGCGGGTTTCAACCTTAATTTAACCAACATTTGTTTGAAATAATGATGATATTGGTTGTTCGATTTTGAAAGCTTACAAATTTTAGGTAAATTCAAACAACACTCAACGCTTGTTCCAATCTGTTCCGTCACACGTCGGAAGCGTTACTGGCAAACGCATGAAAACCCACGCCACTAACCAGCCAGAAAATACAGCACCGTCGGCGTGCAGCAGAACTACCAAACAACCACATCACCAAGCAACCACATCACCTAGCAACCACCATATCACCAAACAACTTTCACATCACAGCACACGGAGCGCTGCATCTATTTAAACGGCATGTAGTGGCTTGCAGTCAATAATCATTCCAGTTTGAACAAGCGACACGTTCGGTCGTGTTTTTCGCTCAATCGACACAAAGTTTGTTTTTTTTTCCCCTGTTTCCCCCCCGTCCGATTTCCCGCGATTGCGCGTCCGGATCGTGAGCTATCACCAGCGCTTGCTCAGTTATTAGCGATAGCAAGCCAGAAGAAAACGCTGCAAGGTTGTGAAAATTTTCTCACTCGACCTGTTGCCATGGCAATGGGTCGAAAAAATCAACAAGTGGTGACATCCACACCAGCGGCATTAGTTCCTGAAACCACGCCAAAACCGAGCAGCTGCAAGCGACTACGGCAAGACGACACCGGTCCATCGGACCCCAACGCCCGACTTCTAGCGAGCAATCGGTTTGCTGCGCTCCCGGTACAGGAGGTACCGAAAAAAGTGAAGATCCCGCCGCTTTACACCACATCAAGAAACATCGCTGCTCTAAGAACGGAGCTTGCAGCGATTAAAGTTAATCCGCTCTACAAGCTGTGCAGTACCGGCACAAAAATCATGTGCCCAACGGAAACCGAGTACCGTGCTGTTGGAGCTCATCTAGTCGCAAAACGATATGAGTTCTATACGCACGATGCTCCAGGAAACAAGCCGCTGAAGGTGATTCTGCGTGGGCTTCCGGAATTCACTCCGGAGGAAATTATCAAGGAGCTGCAAGCGGCCGCTCTTAAACCAGTGAAGGTGTTCCCTATAAGACGACAGCAACAGGGAAATCATCGGGACCAACTCTATCTGGTCCACCTGGAGAAGGGTTCCGTTACGATGACGGAACTGATGAAAACACGGGACCTCTTCAACGTTATTGTCGAGTGGGACCGGTATCGCCCGAGAAAACACGACGTAACGCAGTGTGGCAACTGCCTTGTGTTCGGCCACGGAACCCGAAACTGCCACATGAAACCACGGTGTGGCAAGTGTGCTGGAGCACACGCCACCAAGGATTGTGCCCCGATGGACGAAGGTGCCCCTCCCAAGTGCGCCAACTGTGGCGATAATCATGAAGGCAGCAATCGAAGTTGTCCCAAACGTGCGGAGTTTCTGGCGATCCGCAAGCAGGCGTCCACCAAGTCCCGACCTGGCCAGCGCCGTGCTCCCCCTCGGATGGACGAGGAAAATTTCCCAACGCTTCGGTACCAGGTGCCAAATCTACCACCGTTGCAATTGAATCCACGACATGCGAACCGCCCATCACCATCGGTACAGCAACGATTCGTGGCAGCCACCGCCACCCCGACGCCGGCTCTTCCTCCAGGTTGGTGTAATCCAGGTTGCAGTACTTCCACACAACCACCGGCCGATGGACAGCTCTACGACTCGGAGCAAATGGTTGAGTTCGTGCAAGAGCTCTACCGCCAACTACGATCCTGCCGCTCGAAGGAGGAACAGCTCAAAGCCGCCACATCCGTGACGATGAAATTTATTTTCAAGTATGGACCATAATCGCACCATCAACATCCTAAATTGGAATGCTTGTTCCATCCGGAACAAAACCGTAGAGCTCGGTGACCTCCTTAACAGGAAGGCCATCGACATCGCCATTGTCACCGAGACACATCTCAAGCCGGAACTGAACGTTTTCATCCCAGGATATCGAATTGTGCGACTTGATCGTAGCGGCTCTAGTGGAGGAGGAGTTGCGATCGCCCTGCGCTACAACATCAACTACCTTCTGCTTCCGAGTCTTCAGCTGCAGTCCATTGAAGCCATCGGAGTTGAAGTCGAAACTGCCGTCGGCCCTGTCACCATCATCGCGGCGTATTGTCCGAAGCAAGCCAGCAACGCTAACGGAACAACAACGGTCCTACGGAACGACATTCGCAAGCTAACTCGGAGGAAGGGGCAATTTATCATCGCCGGCGACCTAAATGCGAAACATGAAACCTGGGGAACACCCGGCGCAACCAGAACGGAATAATTCTGCAGGAAGACCTAGAAGAGGGACATTACACCGTACTGGGCCCGGATACTCCCACCCGGTTGAGCAGATCCGGGGTCCATTCGACAATCGACATCTTCGTCACGAACATGCGGAACAACATCGCCCAGCCGGTCGTGCACCAGGAGCTCAGCTCGGACCACTATCCGGTGGTGGCCGAAGTTGGCTCCTCGGTCAACCGGCATCGAATCACCAGACGGAACTACCATCGCGCCAGTTGGGAGAGGTTCCGACAACACGTTGACGACATCATCGATTTCGACATGCGCCTTGATTCGGTTGATGACATCGAACGGCAGCTGCAGAACATCGAGCAAGCGATCTCCCAGGCCCGGGAGCAACATGTACCGGTGATAGATCAGGTGAGCAACTCTGTACCCATTGATAGACCCACTAAAGAACTTATTCAATTGCGCAACGCGATTCGAAGGCAATACCAGCGAACTGGTTTGCCAACGCTCAAACGTCACTGTAATCGAGTGACCAAAATTATTAAGGCCAGAATGGTGGACCTTAAGAATAACAATTTTGCTGACAAGATCCGCTCTCTTCCTGATTGTGCAAAGCCGTTCTGGAAGATGACCAAAATTTTAAAAACTAAGCCAAGGCCCATTCCACCGTTGATCCCATTAGACAGCAATGGCTCTAAGGATCGATTGATAACTCCTGCAGAGAAGGCTGCTGAAATAAGTCAACACTTCGTCAGCTCCCATAATCTCGGACAAAACATCGTCAGTCCACACGAAACTGCCGTTAGCGCGCTTATTACTAACATCCATCTAAGCCCCAACGATTTCACAGAGGAGTTGGAGATCTCAGCTGACGAATTATTGACTTATATCAAAGGCTCAAAGAACATGAAGGCCCCAGGTTTCGACAACATCATGAACTTGGAGCTCAAGCAATTGAGCCCCCAGTTCTATAATCATCTGGCGATGGTTCTCAACCAATGCCTGCGACTTAGCTACTTCCCCTCGTGTTGGAAATCAGCAAAAGTCATTCCCATCCAGAAACCTGGGAAAGATCCTTCATGTTCCAAGAGCTATAGGCCCATCAGCCTTCTCTCAGGATTATCCAAGCTATTTGAGAAAGCGATCTACCGTCGGCTTCTTTCATCCGCCGATGAGCTGAACATCTTGCTCGACGAACAATTTGGCTTCCGACGTGGTCGGTCGACACTTCACCAACTTAACCGAGTCATTAACATCCTCAGACGGAACAAGTCTGTTTCGAAATCATCTGCCATGGCACTTCTCGACATCGAGAAGGCCTTTGATAACGTGTGGCACGATGGCTTGGTGTACAAGCTAAAACGATACAATCTTCCCATCTTCCTGGTGAAGATAATTAAAAATTATCTGTCGGACAGGACATTCCGTGTTTCGCTGCAAAGTGCAGTTTCTGATGCACAGGAAATTTCCGCCGGTGTTCCGCAGGGAAGTATACTAGGTCCACTTCTGTTCAACCTATTCACCTCGGATATACCCCCGCTCCCTGAAAATGGATCTCTGTCGTTGTTCGCCGATGATACCGCAGTCGTCCACAATGGTAGGGTAATAAGAGCGCTTACAGCGAAACTGCAGCGAAGCCTGAATGTTCTGTCTGAATACTTCACCGATTGGAAGATCTGTATCAACGCGGCGAAGACCCAGGTCATCCTCTTCCCACACTCAAACTCTCCCAGACTTGTTCCGCCTGAGGATTGTAAAATAAGCCTAAACAACACAACGGTGGAATGGGCCAAATCAGCTGTCTATCTTGGCGTTACAATAGACAGCAAGCTTATCTTCAGGGAACAGGTTGACAAAACTGTCACAAAGTGCAACGTTCTGTTGAAGCTACTGTACCCATTGATCAACAGAAGGTCTACATTATCCCTGAAAAACAAGCTTGCTGTCTACAAGCAAATCATACTTCCAGTCATTGAGTACGGCATGCCAATCTGGGAGAGTTGCGCAAAAACACATCACCTGAAGCTTCAGCGTGTTCAAAATAAGTTCCTCAGGATGATCTTGAACACCCCTCCGAGGACAAGAACATCTGAGGTCCACCGTCTGGCCGAGATAAAAATGCTCGACGATCGCTTTAGTGAGTCTATCAATCGGTACAGGGCACGCTGCCTGACATCGGATCACCAGATCATTCGGAATCTGGTTCCCCACCCCTAGGATTTTCAAATTGTAGTTGTAGTTGTAGCTTTAGAACTAGGTTATCAAATTTTTACCAAACAATGCCCCATGGGCTGAACTGAACAAAAAAAAAATTAAATCACAAAACACACTAAACACATCAATCACATAAAACACTCAAACAAAGCTGAAGAGCCCAATGGGCTAAAACACTTACAATGTACATTTAGTATAGAAGACAGACAATGAAAATAAAGATCAATTTTACTACTTTACTTGCAGTCAATTAGTTACTTTCCAACCGCGCAACCATCAGCAGCAGAAGCAAAAGCAATTGTATCAATAGAAGTAGAAATATAAAAGAATTGTTTAGTGTAGCTGGCAGTTTCCATCATGCCCGATCGACGTTCGTCTGTGGCTCGGAACAAAGTCATTCAGCTATTTTCAGAGCTCAAAGAGTTGATTTAGATTGATGTTTGTTTTCTCCGCCCGTTCCTACCGAATACAGTCCACTCCGCCAGCCAGACCGTTCCAGTGCGAACATTTTCTGGTCCTTCGAGCCGGATCACGAGCCAATCCCAAGAAGCATTCGCCGTGAATGCTTTCCCCAAGCCGGCTCCGCCAAGGGAAGCCGATAACATCGTTCCTGTTGAGTGAAAACCACGTACTACGCCAAACAAAACTGTTCTGCTCCTGCTGCTATGGTTACGCCTCAAGCGTGAAGAATTTCAAGCAAATAAGCATAAGTGCGCGTTTGTGAACAATTTTGCGAAACAAAACGCGTAGTGAATATCAGTGAAAATGACGTTACATCATTCGCCACCCCGCGACAACCGACATGAAAGCGCTGTCGGCGAGCAACAACAAAACAGTGATAACGAGCAGCAAGAAATCGTGCACCAAGCAACTCCACCGCATAGTTCTCCATCCTTCCACGGATTTGGTGACAATGTAGCCCCAATGGATACCGTCACCATCAAACAGCTGCAGGGATTGTACCGCCAACGGACTCAAGCACAAAAGAAAGTAGTCCGGATCCAACGAACACTCATCAACAACGAGTCGCTTGGATTGGCACAACTGAACGTCCTCTCAAAAGGCCTGTCCGCTACGTATGCAGAATATAGCGGAATTCACAACAAGGTGCTGGCACTGGTGCCAGACGAAGCCATTGACGACCAGGAGGAGGAATATGCCAGCTTCGAGGACATGTTCTACACCGTATCAAATGCCGTTGAAGAACTGCTGTTAGAGGCAAAAAATTATGCAGCACCTCAGCCTGGTCCGAGCGTCACACCAACGGTGGTCATCCAATAGCAGCCACTCAGAGCCCCAATTCCAACATTCGATGGTAACTATTCTGGGTGGCCAAAATTCAAAGCCATCTTCCAAGACCTGATGGCACATTCGGGGGATACAGACGCCATTAAACTGTACCACCTCGATAAGGCGCTCATCGGAAATGCATCCGGTGTATTGGATACCAACGTACTGAGGGACGGAAACTACCAACAAGCTTGGACCATCTTGGAGGATCGCTACGAAAACAAGCGCCTGCTGGTAGAAACCCACATTCGTAGTCTGTTTTCGCTCCGAGAGATGTCATCGGAGTCTCATAAGGAACTGAAAGCTCTGCTTACCGAAGCAACTCACCATGTCGAGAGCCTGAAATTCCTCGAACAGCAGATCACTGGTGTATCAGAACACATGGTAGTGTACCAGATTGTCTCTGCACTTGACAAATCAACCCGCAAATCCTGGGAAGGGACCCAGAGGAAAGGAGAGCTTCCCAAATACGCCTCAACCATCGCCTTCCTGAAGTCGAGGTGCCAAATCCTCGAGAATTGCGAGACAGCGTTTCCAGCTAAACCATCAAAAATGAAGCAAGCCATTCCACTACTAAAGACTCATCCGCAGAAGAGCCATGCAGCATCGACCAACCCATCCCAACCATCGAGCATTTGTGAAATTTGTGGCGGTTCCCATCGCAACGTCGAGTGCTCGATTTTGTCCAACCTCACCCCCGCCCAGAGAATTGATAAGATCCGAGCTGCTGGAATTTGCTTCAACTGCCTGCGAAAAGGACACCGATGCAATCAATGCCCTTCAGATAAGACATGCCTCAAGTGCCAACGCCGACACGACACATTGCTTCACGAGGATGGAGCACCCAGCCGAGAAACCACATCGAACGTTTCGATTCCTGCAGAGACAATGGCAAGCCCGCCATTGGTTCCTTCCGTGCCGAGTCAACCGACTTCGGTGCAGATATCCAACCCTTTGGACCCGCGAGTGTCTACAATCTGTTCGTCGAATTTCGTCCAATCCACGAAGACGGTGTTGCTATTAACTGCAGTAGTGCAGGTCCTCGATAAACAAAATCAGCCGCCGTACCGAGTTCTATTGGATAATGGGTCCCAAGTTAACTTCATGACGGAAGAGATGGCCAACCGCCTTGGTGTTACAAAGAAACCAGCCAATGTTCCAATCGTAACTCCTTTAAAATTACATATAAAACACAAACAATTCGTAAGCGCTTCACGACACAAAACAGACTTATAAACTGGATAAAAATAATAACAATAAGGAGAATCTGAGATAGTTTTAGGTTGCGTATTTTGAAAGTATTTCGGTCAATCTTTAATTTTCTTTAAATTTTAAACAAATTTTAGTTACCGAGAACCCTAAAAGATCAAAATATTATAAAATTACCATCGCTTGTTCATTAATAATTATAATGAGTTCAGCCCTTTTGAACAATTGATCATGAACTGACTGTGAAATTTTATCAACAATGTATTTTCAACATCCAAACTTTAGAAAACCAACAAAAATCAGAAAAATTATTCAAAATTTGCTGGATAAAACCATCAATTTAAGACAAAAAAGATTTAGGTGCTTTCCGATACAAAATCGTGAACCGTTAATAAAAAATAGATTTATTATTAGGACCTTACAAATATAAAAAAAATGACTTCTTCTGTGATAATTTTTAACTTAAAAACTCGACTCAATACTATAAATAACTCCGATGCTATAAATAATTTTCTTGCCTTTACCAAGATGATAAATTTGAATATTGCCGTCATCATCCGCTTTGGTCAGCTTGAGCCCAAGAATGGATTTTCTATGCCTGGTTGCTGAATCAACTTTCAGACACACAAGTTTATTCTGAAAGTTATCTACCATAAGTTTTTTCATAATTTCAGCAGCTCTAGCAATTAATGTCGGCAATGTGTGCCACTGTGGAAATCGTATTGGCAGATTATGTTCTGTAACCAACAAAAGTGTACCCAGAAGCACTTGTTTCCTGTTACTTTCCACGGATATTTTCGACGGCGGTAACGGCCGAATACGCTTGCGGGACTTTTTTCTACCTCAGCGCTAGTCACTACCAAATTCAACAGTTGAGCAACATCTTTGTGGCATGCAATGATATGCTGTTTAAAATTCGCCGGATATTTTTTTTTAAACTAACGATATAAATTTCTTTATGCGTTATACCTAACTGTAAAGATAGGCCGTACTGTTGTGATCTGTTGTCGCAAATTATTCCAAAACTTCGTTCAAATACATAAGGGCAATATTAATTACAGCTAGTCGTTTATTGCTGGTTTTAAATGTAAGGTTAACAATAACAAATAAAACAATAACATTATAACAACATTTCGAAGTTGTTCTGATGTTATCAATATTGCTTCTGACAGCCGTAGGAAGAGCACACAAAACATCTCAACACAAATGCCACCGTGAAAGAAGTATTTCCAGCACCAGATTGGATCGCATTGCACCATTCTCATCGCTTCGTTCGGTTCACTCTGATCGCATCGCTTCGATCGCTACGATTCGTTCGAATCTCGTCGCCTCCAATCCACTTCGTACTCGATCCGTTTGCTTAAAACGAACGTTGATGATGAATCGAGGGTGAAGAAAGTAAAGCAAGAACAGTATGAACCAACCTCGCTCACAAGTCACTCACAGATACTCTCTTCAAAGCATCGATTGGTTCATTCGAGAGTGCTTGCTCTGTTCTGTTCTGTTCTCGATTGCGGTCGAAAGGGATGGGGGAATTGGAGTCGTACGATGCAAATATCAGTAACCCTGTCGCTTGATTGTTTAAAGAGTGGCCGAAATTGGTTTCCTTCCAAATCGAATTGCCATACACTAAACGTTCGCACTACAATCTTTATTATTTGATATAGCCTGTCTTGGTATCTAAATTCATTCATCTTGCTTTCACTGGAAATAATATGTATGACATATGATAACAAGATACTCTATATCACGTAATATACCTTGCAGTGCGAATGAGCTTTGTTCATTTTGGAAACTTTTACTCAAGAAGCTGGTGTCATTCACCTCCAAATGCATACGGTTTCTGCTAGGCCTATGTATGTACAACACTGCCAAAAGTGCAAATGTTGAAAACATTTCGGCTTCGGCACAGGAAAGATGTTTTTCACAATCGATTATCCCGAAACCCAGCCTCCAGCTTTGCAAAACACATGTCAACTTTCTTTTCCAGTTGTTTTGATGGCCCTGAAAAGGGGTTCGAGGGAACAGCTACTAACACCACCTCATTTCGTCATGAAGCTGGTTTACTTGACCATGGCTTCGGTTCGCTCGGAAACCTCGTGTTTAGCTAGCTCTCCCGGCAGCTTGATCGAGGGGCAGTTTGAATTTCCAGAGACGTCAGGGCCATCCGCTAATTGATTTAAGTCAGTCGGGCTACGCTTTCAATCCGCTCGGAAAAATCGGTTCATAATGCTTATTGTTTTGGAGGAAACGACAGTATCGGGTTAAAATGCTTCAACACCCGGTAGATAAGGTGCTATACACGGAAGAAACAAAGTACCTAGAATTGAGTATTTTTTAATTGAAAATTGAGTACTGTTGTTGAACAGGAAAGATGGGTAAATTTGATTCTGCACATTAGGTAAACATTACTCAATGGGTGAGTACTTCATTGACAACAAATTTTTGAGTAAAAATGGAAGTCATTTGCATACTTTTATTATTTGAAGTATATTAGATTTAAAAACCGAAAAACAATAAATATGTTACGGTATTAAACTAGCCGTTATTATTTAAATTAATTTGTTATAATTAAAAATAAGAAACAAACAAAATGAATAAAATTATCAAGTGAATTTATGTTTTTATTCTATCATCCCGAGAAAGGCACTTTATTTTAAAAGTTGTATAACATTTACTAACTAACCGTGCGGAAAAGTGCGCTTCTTTGGTTTTTACGAGTTTTATTGCATTAGGTTAAATTTATCCACCATAAACTTTGTATACAGTTACTCAAATTTGAGTACTATGGCCTATACTCAAATTTGGCTTCCCGCACCGAACTCTAGAGTTGGGTGAAATGAACTTAATTTTGGGGACTTTGTCTTAGTACTTAGCTTACCCCAGGACATGCAGAACAAAATAGTAATGCCATTAATAACTCTTAATTTACTATCAACACAAAATTACCATCGTAACGAAAACTTACCATCTTACTTAATACTTTTCTAGGCGATTATCGGGGACTTCAACGCACATATAGGTATCCATAGCATAACGGAAGATGATAGACGTTGCATCGGTGCTAATCTACTACATCAGGAATGCAACACAAACGGTTTGGAATTAAAGAATCTTCTGCACTGCTTGAACCTAAAAGACTATCTAACATACTCCAAATCATCCTCAGTAAAGATCACCTGGTTCAACAGGAAAAGCGAGTCACAAATTGATCACGTGCTAATGAGTCCTATGAAATACTACAAACATCCTGAGATTAAGGCATTTTGTCACCCTAGCAAGCTGAGTGACCATAAAATAATCATTGGAGTTCTAAAAGTAAAATCCTCGGATCCTACACTAACTCTCGCCAACTCAATACCACCGCGCGGTGCAGAAGCGCCCAAAGTTTGATGTTGATGCGCTTAAGAACGATGAGGAAACCAGAGAGAAATACCAGCGAGCTTTGAATAACAACATAGGCAGGCAAAACGTATCAAACAGAATGCACGTGAACGAGAAATGGAAAGCATTGTCAAGTGCCATCACAAATGTCGCCATGTCAACATTACAAAAGCCACCATCACCAATGACTCCCAGAAGAGCCAAACCATCAAAAGATTATGTTCGGGTCCATCAACAACTCCTGATGGATAGATCCAACAGCACATTAAAAAATGAGTGTGAAAAAGCGCGAAGGGAGAAACGGATGGCATTTGAACAAAATTTTGAAGAAAAGGTTCAGAATTTTTTGGAAGAAATGGCTAACGACAATGGATTGAGTAAGATGACTAAGACGTTTCGATTTATCAAGGCACACCGACGGAAGCTGAATAGTAAACAGCGTAAATTCACCCACATTAGAGAATGGGAGCTTAAAATTCGAGAACAATCAACGCACACGACTGTTGAACCAATTGAAGAAACAGATAACCGATCTCCAGGACCCGAACCCAGAAGAATGGAAATCATAAATATTCTCATGAGCATGAGAAACAACTCAGCGGCCTGGATGGGATTGTTAGTGAATTATTGAAGCACGGGTCTGAGGAAATGCTTGACATCCTGGTTGATCTGATCACAACAATATTCAGAACAAATGATGTTCCTCATGAATGGATGAGTACCATTCAAATCCCGATTCCCAAAATTCAAAACGCCCAATCACCCTGCGATTATCGATGCATCACACTATGTTCGGTAGCATATAAATTATACGCAAAAATTTTGCTCAACAGACTTGAACAACAGCTTCCACCGTTACCACAATACCAGATGGCATTCCAAACAGAAGCGTAGTGCCTGTGACCAAATCTTCGTTTTACGCAGAATTCTTGATGAAAGATGGCGTAAAGGGAAACCAACCATTCTGGTATCACTAGATCTACGATAAGCTTTTGACAAGATCGACATATCAAAACTACCTGCAATCCTAAAATCCCTGAATGTGGCAGATGCGCTAATAAACCGGATTATAAAAGCCTGTATCAATGAGCTTACTTCCATTCAGTGGTTTGGAAACTGCACTTCATCAATTAGGAAAAATCAAGGAATCAAACAGGGATGTCCAGTCTTAGTGCTCTAAAGTCCCTTAGTATTCCAGAACAAGCTGAAAGGAATAATGACACGTCTGATACTACATCAAATGAGGGACGCCAGCTAAACGATAATGAAAATGGGGAAGAGGAAAATCCTTCCACAATCCTTGCAGTCCAAGAATTAGGAGGGTACACTATCAACAATAAAATTTGCATCGCTCGGTTGAATTTTATGGGACATGTAATAAGGAGTCCACACTACGGATTCATGCAAAAAGCATTGGCCTACACAGTCGCAGGAAAAAAGAAGATCGGAAAACCATGTTATACCTGGAAGACCAGCGCTAAACAAGATGTAGCTCGCAGTGGACACTCACTGGAGTATTGGAAAGATTTAGCACCCGACAGAGAAAAATTCAAAGCTGCCACTAAACGTCTATTCCAAGAAATTATTGAATCGGAATACGAAGACTCCGAAAGTGATTCGGGTACGGACAGTGAAGATGACATTCAATTAACTGAATTCGAAGGGTTCAGCGATGGAGAGGATGATATCTTCCAAGGATTCGATAGCAATTAAACCATTATCAATCAAATGAATTTATTCATACGATTGAAGCTATCACTTAGAATATATTAATCGTAATCTCTGTTTTATTTATGTTTTATTGTATTATCTTTTTCGCTAGCTATGTGACGAACGAAACCTCATATGACGAGAGGCCAAGCAAATTAGGCAAATGTTCAACGATATACAACTTTTTACAGAAAAAAAACCTGCCCAAACCTTTTACCTTCCCATAATCCCTGAGCAGCCGGTTTACCACAAACCACGCAGAACTTAATTGACCCCCATGGGTTAAAGATGCTGTGATGCTCACTTCCCTTCCCCTCCCTGATGTATTATGGACGATGTGAAATTTCGCATCGGTGACTTGGCCCTCGACCCCCTTGTACATCACAAAATGAAATGAAAATGATTTTGTAATTAATGTTTATTTCTTTTTAATAAATTGATACATTTATTTTAAAATAATTATGTTCTTTTAATGTCTTATTTCATACATTTTGTACGGTGCGTCAATTAAAACCTTTCATTTGAAAGTATTGGCTTCGATACATTTGCAATTCCACATGCAATGAACATAACATCGTCGAGAACAGGAATCAAATGAACATCTATTTTATCGTTAAGAATGTTGAATTGCTTAATCCTTTGTTTCGCCCGCTCCACATGCACTCGTGCTGCAGCAATCGAAACATTCTCCGCAGCATCAATCTGGCTCAGTTGAGTTAAGGGAGCTCTTAAAAATGGTGGCCTCACCAATTTCACTCCCCTTCGCTGGCATTCATCGTCAATTAAAAAGCCTTTATCTGTCATAAACGATTCACCTATGTTAATTTTGTCCAGAAAATTTTCCTTATTACGATCTGTTTGTCAGAGCATTTTCCGCCATATCCACGGCTGATAAAGGAAATAGTACGTCCAGGAGTTACTGCAATAAGATACTTGGCAGTTTCTCGCCCTTTGTAATGAGAATAAGCGTTAATGCGGCAATGCAGGAAAGCAGATTTCTTAATTAAAATTTCCGTGCAATCTAAAATTGCAACCGCATTTTCATACATAGGGCGAAAATAGTGAGGCATGTTTTTTTATCATTTGAGTTTGAGATGGCCAGTACACAAGTGCTTCAGAAACAATTCTGATCCATGGGATTGTTCGATAAAACATTAGTGACACAGTTTGGTAATGCAAACGAAAAAGAGGTCCCATACAAGAGAACGATAAGTTAGTCTTCAACTTTATAAAAACAATCAGTATCCGTTCCTGTAAGGTTACTGTAGAATAGCTGCTGTCTTTATAAGCCGAAAGAGACCTAATAGATTTTTCGATCGTGTCCAACATCTTAAATGAATTCAATCCTGTCCATGAGGTCAATTCCGCTTCCGTTTTAAATACAAGAGCCATGGTCCTTTGGCGTTCAAGAAACTGTTTGTCCATTTCCAACGTATCAACTTGGACTGCAGCATCTCTTCTTGTGGGTACCTCACTTTGTGCCATTGTTGATGACAAATTATTATTCTCGTCGATTTCCATGTTCAGTTCATTAGAATTGGCCAACATCATTTCCTGCTCATTTGTCGAGATATTCTAGCTCTGTGTTCAGCGGATAGCTTTTCCAATTTAGCGCTTTGAGGTGTCTGTGGCAAATTTATGTCTGGGATTGTAGAACTCTTCAAAACACGTCTGTCAGTCAATCGATTTGTTGCTGAAAATATAGATTTGTGCCTGTTAAATGGTCCATGAGTTTTAGTTTCTAACAAAATTACTTAGGCTCACGAAGTTTTATACACTGGAATGCGAGCTGCAAACCCTTGAAGTGTATGTAGTTTCGTACTTTAATTTTAGCTTGTGAATCCATGTTTTCCATCGTTGTTTATCATCAATTTTGGGAAAACTGTGGAAAGATACATTCCGACCATATCGTGACTTGCAACCTGTTACAGCACAGACAGTTCTATTCTCTTGTATTGATGATTTTGGCGAACCATTTTCGGTCACCTCCGGGCTAGCACAAGTACCCATTTTCACAGAAATGGTAGTTTTGTGTGGGTGTTTCCTGCGATAAAAGATTTAAAAAATCATGTAAACACTGTTGTGAAGCATGACAAAACCACTGTATTCATGTTTCTGGCACATTTTTGTGTTCATATTTTCACTCAGTTTTATTGAAAAATATTCACCTATCTCTTGAGTTTCCATTTTGTTTCACTCATTTCAACACCTTACAGTTGATTTAGAGTAACCCAAAAAATAATAGCACTAACAAATAAAAAGTATTTTGGTGTTTATCATTTGTTTTCATGTGATCGAGATACAGTTTAGTTACTCTAACTATGAGAATTAGGCAAATAAGTATCACCTAACTTATGCACCATTTGTTTACATCTCATTTCACGCAAATACCAAACAAAAGTAGATGTCGCCACCGTGGCACTGTCAGAGAGAATGCGGAAATATCGGTAAATTGCTACCCTGTTTGACAACTTGACACCTCACCGGTGGTTGTTAACCAGAGCTGTGTTGTTAAATTCACCAATTGCCTTTGGTGACTGAATTTGATGAGTTGCGCTGTCAGTTTTTGTATCATATCGTGCAACCGTGACACATGATTCATGAGTTTGATACACAGATTTTGTTGCACATATATTTGAGGGTGTGCGTTTACTGAACTAAATGTATTGTTTTCGTACACACTCACACATGATAGTGGGAACTAATGACAAAATCCAAATAAACTAAATTTGAAATCAACTTGGAGTAAATATCTCGGTAGGCTTTGCTCCAATCATATTTGAGTTTATCTTAGTTTTTTTTTTCTGAATTCTATACAGTACATTTAGATTTTGAAACATATTGAAATATATTTTCATGAGCTGATATAGTTTCGTATGTATTAAAAATTATTTTTCAAACTGTAGAACGAAGGACAAATCTTGGAATAAATGGAATGTGTCCCACTATACATAACCTCTTAATTAAGTTGGGTTAATACTTATAAAAATCTTAATCCCTTGCTACATGTATAAAATATATATGGTTAACTATAATAAATAATTTGTTGATACATGATCATTTATATAAAATAACTCATAATAATAATATTGATTAAATTTGTTTAATTAATTTGTTCGATTTTGTTTATTTATTCAGTATATATTGAATTATATTTTGTATATAATATAAAATCACACGTTTATTAGTTTCTCGGCAAATTGTAAATCCGAGCAAATGTTGAATTAGTGGTAGTATTGTGACACAAAGACATAAATTATGAAGTTTAAGTTTTTTTTCCACTTTGTCGCGAATGAATCGATGATTATTAGCAAGAGGAGGAATCAAGCAAGAGGAGGAAAAAGCGAGTATCATGTCAACACATTCCTTCCCATTACTTACTTGACCAGCATTCGGGCACGGCCGGCGCCGGTATTGCTTTATAATGGGTCACCAGTTTTTAAACATTGAAGATGTATGTTAGTCCCAAACCATCATCTGTTGGTTTTTGTGTAAATACAGCTGATCTGGCAATAACGGAATTGCATGCGTGTGCGGCCAATCATGCTCATGCTCATGCAAATTGTAAATCCGAGCAAATTTTTTTTTTCGGGAAACGATACTTATGGAGTTAATCCAAGAGTTACATTTTTGTTTAATGTAAACCAAACAAACAGAATTGGCAATTGTTTAAACTAGATTTATTTGATTGGCTACAAATTTTGAGCCTAAAAAATTTCCACAGGAAAAGTAAAAAGAAATATAGTTTTTTTTTGTACATTTATAGATGTATAGATGATCAACATTAAAGGCCGATCCGAAAGTTCGATCAAAATTTATATAAAATTTGCGTAACGAATATGAGCAGTGAGTTCACTTTGGAATGTTTAATGCCATTCCAGTAGAAATATTAATAACAAGGTGGCGAATTTGTCCCTGCCTTGACCTATCCCGCATGGAGATGTGTGTCATAAATGTATATGTTTGCTTTGAAACACTGCCTAGCAAAAGCCCTACGCTCAATTTCAAAACGATTTCTATTCAATTTTCAAAACCTGCCTAGCTCTATCGGACCTATCCACACTTTCTCTTCTCATCTTTGGTTCTAGCAGAAACTGCTGTCCACTCCTAGGGAAGCATGTTTATAAGAAGGATATTTTCAATTTTCAAACATTATAATTGATTACGTGCTTCATGCAACAACACAAAATACGATTAGTTAAAAGAAATATTAAGGTTTCTCAGTTTATTTCCATAGTTACTACTACTTTTTTGCATAATTTGTCATGAAGGCATTACACATTGATTTGCGTCCTCTCGGTTGCGTCCTCTCAAGTAACATACCAAATCAGTGCTGCAACTGAAATTCCATCACCTTGAAGAAGAATACTTTAATTCAGCGGTTGGCACTGGATCGTAGTCGAATCACGTCGCCGTCATCCTGTCCGTATTCTAATTTTTCTTATGGTCTATATTTTCACAATTCACAATAACCATGACAGGTTTCATCGTAGTTAGTTTGTTTTCATTCCTCCATTTCTAGTACACATCTTGTAACTCTTCGTTCGTAGAAACACTGATATGCACCTGTAAAATATGATAGTTATGATTCTCACAACCGATTGAATAATGAATCAATAAAAACAACTAACCTTGCTAGCTTTAAGTATAATCATTGGATCACAGCAAGAATAACAACGATAACAACAACGCATAGCATAAAACATCATTTTTACTGAGAGCAACATAATTCACTTCACTCCACTTCACCTGCTAACCACCACCCAAACCACTCTCCGTCTCTCTTAGATTTTCTACAGAAATTGCTAACATCAACCATTTTGAGTAATATAATAAATAAAAACGTAACATAATATAATAAATAAAAATTACTAACAATTGCAAGAGCGCACTGTTTCAAGCACATCACTTTTTTCTCCATCAGCTTGTTTTTGGTCTTATTAGAACTGTCAAAATACACATTTGAGCTGTGTTGTTAAATTCAACAATTGCCTTTGGTGACTGGATTTGATGAGTTGCGCTGTCAGTTTTTGTATCATATCGTGCAACCGTGACACATAATTCACGAGTTTGATACACAGTTTTTGTTGCACATATATTTGAGGGTGTGCGTGTACTGAAATAAATGTATTGTTTTCGTACACACTCACACATGATAGTGGGAACTAAAGACAGAATCAAAATAAACTAAATTTCAACTTGGAGTAAATATCTCGGTAGGCTTTGCTGCAATTATATTTGAGTTTATCTTAATTTTTTTTTGAATTCTATACAGTACATTTAGATTTTGAAACATATTGAAATATATTTTCATGAGCTGATATAGGTTTGGATAAAAATTATTTTTCAAACTGAAGAACGAAGGAAAAATCTTGGAATAAATGGAATGTGTCCCACTCGAGGTCCCACTATACATAACCTCTTAATTGTGTTGGGTTAATACTTATGAAAACCTTAAGGCCTTGCTACATGTATAAAATATATACGGTTAACTATAATAAATAATTTGTTGATTCATGATCATTTATATAAAATAACTCATAATAATAATATTGATTAAATTTGTTTAATGAATTTGTTAGATTTTGTTTATTTATTCTGTATATATTGAATTGTATTTTATAAATTATATAAAATCATAAGTTTATCAGTTCCTCGGCAAATTGTAAATCCGAGCAAATGTTGAATTAGTGGTATTATTGTGACACCAATACATAAATTATGAAGTTTAAGTGTTTTTCCACTTTGTCGCGAATGAATCGATGATTATTAGCAAGAGGAGGAATCGATAAAAACTGAAGTCTTGAATCACGGTTCTCGGTGGCAGTGAAATGAAGTGAAATTTTAACGCTGAAAAACCGCAAAAATTTTGTTAAAGGATTGAAAGTATAAAGTAACGGTCGTTCGGAGTCGATTGGTGATATTTTTCAGTCCGGTCGCAACGTAGTAGCAGTGGAAAAACTGACTGCTAACCTTTCCCCAACTATCCAACATCCCAGTGATTTCGCGTAGAAGTGCAGAGGATTTCTCGGCTTCCTCTAAAGCGAGTATCATGTCAACACATTCCTTTCAATTCCCTACTTGATCAGCATTCGGGCACGGCCGGCACCGGTATTGCTTTATAATGGGTCACTAGTTTTCAAACATTGAAGATGTATGTTAGTCCCAAACATCATCTGTTGGTTATTTGTGTAAATACAGCTGATCTGGCAATGCAATGCTCACTTTGGAATGTTTAATGCCATTCCAGTAGAAATATTAATAACAAGGTGGCGAATTTGTTCCTGCCTTGACCTACCCCGCATGGAGATGTGTGGAAAAAATGTATACGTTTGCTTCGAAAAACTGCCTTACAAAAGCCCTACGCTCAATTTCAAAACGATTTCTATTCAATTTTCAAAACCTGCCTAGCTCTATCGGACCTATCCACACTTTCTCTTCTCATCTTTGGTTCTAGCAAAAATTGCTGTCCACTCCTAGGGTTGCATTTTTATAAGAAGGATATTTCCAATATTCAAACTTTATAATTGATTACGTGCTTCATGCAACAACACAAAACATGATTAGTAAAAAGAAATATTAAGGTTTCTCAGTTTATTTCCATATTTACTACTACTTTTTTTGCATAATTTGTCATGAAGACATTACGCATTGATTTGACTTCGGTTGCGTCCTCTCAAGTAACATACCAAATCAGTGCTGCAACTGAAATTCCATCACCTTGAAAAAGAATACTTTAATTCAGCGGTTGGCACTGGTTCGTAGTCGAATCACGTCGCCGTCATGCTGTACGTATTCTAAGCTTTCTTATGGTCTATATTTTCACAATTCACAATAACCATGACAGGTTTCATCGTAGTGATTTTGTGTTCATTTCTCCATTTCTGGTACATAGTGGTATTAGTGATACATAGTGGTACGAAGCTGCATATTATTATTACTGCCTTAATATTATTATTTCAGCAGGTTAATTAATTTATTTTAACATGGTTATCATAGGCTCGTGAACTCCAACTATTACATATTTTAACTAAATATCCTTATATAATTTTTTGCACTACTATATATTCATATATAACATATTATTATTACATTACATCTATATTTATATAAATATAATAAATAATGGGAGGGGAGGGAGCACCAGGGTATCACTCAAGCTGAAACTGGACGATGGTTTGATTGACTGCCTGAGTCTAGGAGGGAACAAACAGTATCATTTCTTGTCCTACCGATTCGAGTGTGGTGCTGAGAGTTCTACTCCAACAGTTTCAGGGAGAGTGACGCGCCCTTCTTAACAAGCCATCCTGTAGAAAGCTTAATGAGTATTGCGAATTGTGTTATTCGATTTGTTGGATCATATCGTTGGAAGGAGATTCTTAATTTCCCGTGGATTTCGTGTAAGTGTCTCTGCTTACGGGTCCATCCCTCCGTTTTTGGCCCTTCATACAGCGATAGTGCGAATTCAAATCGGTGGGCCAATTTGATCTTGCTATTAAGTGGAGCTGCATCCAAGCCAAGGGCTAGAGAGGATGGTGGCTACCATACATACATACATACATACATTTCTCCATTTCTGGTACACATCTTGTAACTCTTCGTTCGTATAAACACTGATATGCACCTGTAAAGTATGATAGTTATGATTCTCACAACCGATTGAATAATGAATCAATAAAAACAACTAACCTTGATAGTTTTAAGTATAATCATTGTATCACAGCAAGAATAACATCGATAACAACAACGCATAGCATAAAACATCATTTTTACTGAGAGCAACATAATTCACTTCACTCCACTTCACCGGTATTTTGCTAACCACGTTGCTAACGTAATATAATAAATAAAAATTACTAACAACTGCAAAAGCGCACTGTTTTAAGCACATCACTTTTTTCTCCATCAGCTTGTTTTTGGTCTTATTAGAACTGTCAAAATACACATTTGCCTTCTTCCTTTTGCTCCACTTCACAACTCAACAGCTCACCGTGATCCACCTTACGGTGGATTGATGAGCTGCATGGTGGTTGCATGTGAGCTTTTATCGTGTTGCATGACATCGCTGTGACATTTCCAGGCAAACTCATCAAAATGCGACTGGTGAGAAAAACAACAGCACTTTGCTTTCTTCCTTTTGCTCCACTTCACAACTCAACAGCTCATCGTGATCCACCTTACGGTGGATTGATGAGCTGCATGGTGATTGCATGTGAGCTTTTATCGTGTTGCGTGACATCGCTGTGCAGGCAAACTCGTCAAAAAGCGACTGGTGAGAAAAACAACAGCACTCAGGTTGGAAAATAACAATTCTAGACAAAATCGTCAAAAGGTCGAGAGTAACAATTGCAAACAATTACTTAAAACGAAAATTTTCTAGAAATGCCAGGTTGCTAACATCTATATTCACTACCGACGGGAAGATAATAACTCCCTGTATTTGTTTCTGGTGCTAACCGATATTACCGTATTGGTGCGGATGGTCTTAGCGAAACGAAACCGGTGCGAGGAGAAATTTATCTTATTATGTCACCTTTATATGAACGACCGGTGCGAAAGTGGGTGGCTAAATCAAAATAGGTACGCTCTCTGTCATCGAAATATTACCCAGATACGAATCCACCGGTGGAGACGATTTAATAAAGGCAGATGTCTTAAAGGGCTATTGAACATAAGCTAAGGGATGCATACACGATGAAAAATTTCATCGGAGCGCCTCAAATTTCCCGGCGGCGCTGTCAAAACAATGCAGCGGCGCGTCGGTCGCAAATAGTGGCGGCGGCGGCGCTATAAAATCGTCGGCGTGGCGCGGCTACGCACAGATCTAATATAGAAGGAAACTTGGCTCTATAAAGTTGGTCAAAGTTGAACAAATAAATAAACTTATTAAAAAAAATAACGGATGGACAATGCTTGATAAACTTACCCATGATCATACAGACAGCAATAAGGAATATCATTTGTCTGTATGTATTCCCAGATATCAACGCAATTCCAATACAACAACGGATTTATTCGCATCAATGTTGGCCAACCGGAATCTGTTGCCTAAAAATTGATTGTATGTAGATGAAAATTAAAGAAAAACATTTAAAACCAATATTTTGTTATATGAAATTACCTGCATTGATTTTAAATTTTCGCAGTAAGGATCGGTTTGCCGAGAGCCCATAAGACACGCCTTTATATTATGATCTTCCTCGCAAATTTCATTAAGAATCGTTCTTATTTCTCCTTTCATAAACCTAATTTTAACATTGTAGTATCGCCCACAATGATGAATGAATTCTTCTACTTCTTTGAAGGGTTCTTTTGGTTGCATGTAAACACATTTTAAATCGCTACTCGAGACTATGTTTGGCAAACGTTTTATGAGTATATCCAATAGAACTGTACAATCCTTTCCTCCATTGAATGACAGAAATATTTCGTCTGCTCTGTATGTACTGTATGCAGCTTTCAGCACCTAGAAAACATATTTTATTATTGTGTGCATAGACATTTTTAATTTGTAATTTGTTCATTTATTTATAACGATAACTTGTTAGCATACACTTTATATCAAGTCAAGGAAAAAAAACTATTTGGAATAAAACATTTTTGGATGCACTAATAACTAAACAGAGTTATGGATCAGGGTAAAAAAAATGTAATCTAAGCATGTAATTGTACAAACAAAATATGGCTAAAGGAAACTTGTTGAGCTTAAATGAGGAATTTCATAGCGGGTTTGAATGATGTTAGTGTTGGTGTTTGCTTCAGTTCAAGCGATATATCGTTCCTGCAGGTGGCTCCGAACACCAACAGGCTTTTGCCACTTGTCGATGTGTGCCTTGGGATTATGAAGCAATGAGTGCGTTCTTGCTGTCCACATAGTAGATGTTGCGAGATGTAGTCTGGTTGGTTCTCGCAGTAGGCTTGTCTCATAAACGTACAGATCCGTTGGTGATTCGATTGCAGATCGTGTTCCAGAATCGAATTGCGGGCAGCTACCGTTGAGTCACGACGCCGGAGGTTGAAGACAAATCGCACAGCAGATTTGTAGCACCGATGCAACTACTCATTGCGGCTGGCAGCAAGCCCAGCGTAGTACTTAACATCGCCATACGTAAAAACGGGTACTACCACGGCGTGTACTAGCTTTTTCCTTGTGGATAATGACAATACCGGAGCGAATCAGCGGGACTTGCGCAGTGTGTTATATGTTTTCTTGACTAAATCGTCCGGAAATGTAGGGTGATAATGTACAAACTGAGAAACAGCGCGCTTAGGCAAGCTCCCTATGGGGTACCGTCAAGGACACTACGTTCACTAGACACGACGTCGGTCAAGCGAACTGATTGTTTCCGACGTGTAAGGAAAGATTAGACTAGGTTACAAGCGTCTTCAGAGAAACGGAACTCGTCGCGAAGTTTTGACTGACACTATCATTAATATCATGGACGACTTAAGTCAAGGCGGTGATCGTACTATCCCTTGCGATATCCGGATTGGTGTCTTGCGAGTAACGGTTCGTGTTGATTGTCGAGATGTTCAGTGATTTGAGCCAGTAGGATCTTCACCAGTACCTTCGAGATGGCAGGCAGCACGCTGATCAGTCGATAATCTGTAGGTTGGATGGGATTCGAAACTTTAGGAATCGGTGAAATGATTGCTTTTTTCCAGTTGGGCGGGAAGGTCTGATCGTATTAAAAAGGTGAGAAAGTGCAGGTAGTATGAAGGGATACAGCAGTTTGATGAAGAATATCGGGATATTATCAGATCTGGTAGCGTTGGTATTGATTTCAAAGATCTTCCGATAGACATCGTCTTCGTTCGTAAGTCGGAAGTCAAATATTGGTCCACCATGTTCTACAGCTGTTCGAGGGGCAGGTTCAGTGGATGTCCTGGGTTGAGTCGTATTTTGTAGCTGTCTATGACCTTCACTGAAGAAGACGTTCAGTTCATCAGCGTTAGTCCCTTCAGCAGCTGAACCTTTCGTATTGTTGTGAATCCCTTCTCTTCGCAGGTTGAACCACAGCTTTTTTGCAGGCAGGTTGAGGTCAAAATGCAGTTCAACATAGAGCTTCTTAGCGGCGAAAATAAGGAACTTGGCCCTGACTCTCTCTTCCTGATGTTATCCAACCACAGGTTGTCACCACGCACTCTGTTAGGATTGAGTGAATTTATGGTATACAGGGTAAATTCCTGAGCTCAACCGCTCTTTTGATTTTTGCCCTTATCCATGGTGTTTGCTTATCACGCACGACAAGAGTACGTTCCGGTGGATGATGTTAATGTAGATGTTTCAGTTCAAGAGTTAGAAGCTCAGCCTTTGTGAATGCGTCGTCAGCGGCAAAAAACTATTGGAGGTCTTTTGCGTGAAAACCCGCTTGCAATCGTAGGGGGTCGATAGCTTGCACATTTCTCACACGAATGGTTTGGTGTCACAGCCTGTCGAATTCGAAGTCTAGTAGTTCGATAAGGACCTGCTCATACACTTGACTGAAGGAAGTATTGGAGCACAGTTGATTGTTAAGAGTCACTATGAAGATGTTCAGCTGATTGATCTTGATTTAGACAGCAAGGAATTCGGTCTTTTGTCCTACCGTAGTTGCCGCGTCGAAGCTTGATTTCAGGATATGTGTGCCTTTATTCCTTTTCAAACATGAATCCCTAGTCCGCCACAAGTTCTAGTGCCGCGACCTCTTCTACATGGCAACGACTGCCTGACAAACTTAGAAATTAAAATTTAATCATTTATTTTTAAATTTTATTCGTTAATGGTTAATTGACTTGTCATTATTGAATAAATTTTGATGATTGAAAAACATTATTATATTCTGAGTACCTCCACGAGATATTCTTTATGAACTTTTATATTGCCCATTGCGCCGAAAATTTTACTGTTATTTCAGCGCCATCCTTCGCGCCACTTCGATGGTTTGTTTAATCTGGTTCGCGTTTTCGACGTACTATTCTTTGGATTAGAAAGAAGTGTACGCCGTATACACTAACAAGATTTAACAAACAACCAAAGTGGCGCGAAGGGTGGCGCTGATATAACAGTAAAATTTTCGACGCCAAAGGCAATATATATTTCCGAGCGCACGTGTGAAGTTTGAATTTACGCAACTTAGAAATTAAAATTTATTCATTTAATTTTATATTTTGGTTGAATGTTTTGTCATTATTGTATAAATTTAGATGAATGAAAAACCTTCTGAGTACCTCCGCGAGATTTTCCACACGAATCTTTATTTCTATTTCCGAGCGCACGGGTGAATTTTAGTTTATGCACTCGTGAAAATTTGAGCGTTGCAATGTTTACTAAAAATTAACACAAGATTCACAAATAATGAACTCTGTCCCGTGCTCTTGTAAAACATTCTGGAGTGCATGAATTCAAATTCGTCATTATACTCGACTATTGAGTTTTACACCAACCTAATATCGAGTTCGTTTTTGAACCTAGTTTGGAACCAGTTCCAACCTGCGATACCCTAACTTATTGTCAGTACAAACCTCAATCCGATACGAGTTACAAATACAACCATACACACTGACGTTTATCACACAACAAGCCGTCCCAATTTTGATACCCGATCCAGTTTGGAACTGGATCAAACACGAATTCGCTATAACACAACCTCACAAAATTGAACGGATGAATTTCTTTTGACAGGAGTCTGTGGTTTGTTTATTTCATCTGTTTGAATTCGAAAACAAACAAACCACGAATACCTGTCAAAACTGAATTTCATTCATCAGGATGAACCGCACGTTAACTAGTGACGTCATCTATATACGCTAACGCTCTCCACTACATGGTAATTCAGAGGTTGTCATTTTTTGACTACATTCTATGCATTTTAATGAACATCCTCCATTGACTACAAAAACAAATATGTTCCCTAGTTTGAATTAATTCGGACTAGGGTTCGGTGGTAGATCTAATACCCCGTAACGCACCACCGGGGTTGGTTATTCGATCTTTCCTATGGTTACTCTTACCCCAGTCGGCACCACGGGGAGGTAGGGATACGAGTTACTGGACAATCGGCTAAGGATCGCAGTAGGATCTATTTTATACCTGCAGGTACGCGAAATTTAATGGTACGCATTGTCCAGTCATTCACCAACCACTTACAAAGATCCTTCACTTAGTTTTTCCATAAATAATTCGGGTTGATTTCCGCATTTTTACAGCTTCTAAAGGGATTCACAGCTCTCGTGCTAGGGTTTTCTTACTAAAACAATTCTTCTTTTGTTCCTTCAAGCACTTTTGAAAGAGAAAACTATTTCCAAAATTTCCAAACGAGAAACAAGCCAGGCCACTGTATTGTCAATGTAGCAGAACAGCGCAACTCGTAAAATCAATCGCGCCCCAAATAAAACTTGACGATCCATTTAATCGCATTGCAACTTCGAGATTCTCGAAAATATTAGCCACACACACACACACACACACGCGCGCATACGCACACACACACACACACACGCACCCGCACACACACACACACACACACACCTACACACACACACACACACACACACACACACACACACACACACACACACACACACCGGAGAATCCTCGATCATCGACAGTTGCCAGATTTCCATCTTGATATTTTTAACTGATGGGTTTTGGCATGAACAAAAACTAAGATACATCCGTACAAAACATGTTCTGCTAATTTGAGTAGGAAGCATAATATTTGCTTATTTGCTATGTAACATAATATACCATGAGCAGCAATTTTGATAGAAATAATATCTTTTCTGAACCGGCAACAATGCTCGTCAGCTGATATTTTCATTCCGCCCAGTTTCCTCCTATCAATTTGTAAACAATCTTAGCACAGAGATCTTAGCATCAACTGAGGAATTATTCAGTGAACAAATTTTCAAATGTTTTTCTACCTATTCTAATTTCAGATCTGTTAGCTTCAGGTAAGTGTTATTTTATAGATACGCAACTAGAGAATGAATTCATTCATGAATAAGTTTAAATAGTGTGGTTATCACATGTTTTATATATAAAAAATGGCGTTAATGGATGTACAGTTTTTTAGGTTTATCCGACTTTTTATTCGGATCTTTGTTTTTTTGAGGGAGACTTACGTCTTACGGCAAAGGTAGTTTGTCACATGAAATCTGAAAATAGCGTCCGTCATGAAATATCGTTACAAATTAAACGCATGCCAATATGCGTGAAAATTTGTTTGCACACACAAAGAATAATGATTATTAAAATTAAAAAAGCCATTGAAAAGTTGCGTTGATTCTTTTTCGTAGAAATCGGTTTGCTTTCTAAACAAGAACCCTCAAACCTTCAATTCAAAATGTTGGTGCTCTGTACATTTAAAAGTTGAAACTTTCAAAATAAATTGTAGAACTGTAAAATCGAAAGTGTGGCGTCGTTGAAAAGCAAAGTAAATTAAATGTGTGTGTGTGTGTGTGTGTGTGTGTGTGTGTGTGTGTGTGTGTGTGTGTGTGTGTGTGTGTGTGTGTGTGTGTGTGTGTATGTGTGTGTGTGTGTGGTATACAATCCAACTCCCACTGCCCGGCAGTGCTTTTATGGTAGAAAAACGTCTGCAGCTATCATGCTTCTTTCTAATCACAAACTGTAAACATTTTTAGCCCTGGTGTTGAAAGGTGATAGCTCTGTTGAGATCCAGTGACCCATTTCAGAATGCCTGGTCACTCACGTCGACTCCGAGGTCCCTTTCACTTACAACAAGCCCCGCATAAACACAATACTTATTTCAATTGGATATTTGTACTACATTTACACTTCCATTATCGCAACATGCCCTGTTACGATCATGGCACGTATGTATTTCGTATTTATTTATAATTGCTTACATATCAGTAGTAATGTTTGATGTTTCCTTGGTGATCCTGCTCCTTTTGGTCCACTTTTAGTTTTTTTTTTTCGTATCTTCCGCTGAGAGATTTATTGTTTTTTTTCTGTGCTCACTCCATCACTCACGCTGTATTTCCACTGATATGACAATACTTGTGTGCTTCTTTCCAAAATGGTAAAGAACCAGACCAGCCCTGGGACCTGGTAGTTGAAGTTAAACTACCTCAAGGTTTTGCCAGTGCCCAGGGCTTCACTAGATGGAGCATCATACTGCAAAAAATGAGCTTTGTAGGTTAACATTTACCCCGTGCTGCGAATAGGATCCCGGGGTGCTTTAGCCGTTCCCTACCCTACATGAGAATTTTGGGCTACAGTAAGACTCGCTGGCTAGATTGGATGCCAGCTATTGAACGAGTGTTAAAACTGTTCTCACCACTGAAATCTTACTTTTTGTTGATCGATCACAGTCCAAGAATTCTTCACGAATTTTTTGAAGATGAGAGCTCTGAAATGTGGTTGTATTTCATGCATAGTCAGGCGTCAGTATTTGACAATACGGTGAAAAAAACTGAAGGTGACAACATCACACTTACAGAGGTTGCAGCTGAACGTGATGACCTCAAGTTCAAACTTCGTGAAAGAATCAGTAATTAGTTTTTACCACTAAATGTCCGAAGTCAGTTGAAAAATCTGGGGAGAACAGCTGGCCCAAGTCAACATTGTACAAGTCGAATATGATTAGTTTCTATCAGAAATGTATTGACTATCTTGAGGCTCGAGTTCCTCAGTTTGACGAGGTTATTTGTTTTAAGTGGGTGAACCTTAAAACCACCATTGATTGGCAGGCAGTACAAACGTGTTTCGCATATGTCTGTAAATTTGATGATTCTGGTAAATCGGTTGATGCCGATAAAGAAGAACCTAAGCTAATCGACGAAGTATCCTATGCATAAAAATATGTAAGTAATGAAAAAAATTCTCCGTGGACTGAAAATAAGACTGAGACACCTATCGAGAATAAGTGGATTGAGATCTTTAAACATTTTGAAGTGAATAGTATTCCGTTTCAAAACTTAAAAAAAAGTTGTAAAATTTGCGTTATGTTTGCCTGGTACAAATGCTGTAACGGAGAGGGTATTTTCAGTCGTTAACAAAGTTGGGACCACGTAAAAATCTCGACACACTGAAAGCATTGTTGCAGGTTAGGGTTAATTTTCAGGACACATGCGAGGAATTCAGCAAAAATTTTGCCGAAGATGTTTCATTCCTACGTAAGGTACACAGCGCAGAAAAGTAGGTTTGACCCGTAAAGCATTGAATTAGATTTGTGATTCCTAAGGATGGATAAATGGATGTAAATAAAACCTGTGAAAAACTATGTTCACCATATACTTCTATAATTCCTCGAAATATCTATTTCAGAAACATACACCCCTCACCATCAAACCAACCCCCTACCCGCTTCTATAAATTAAGAATATGTCCCACGTTGAAGCGCGAGCCATCTGAAAAACTTAAACGAAGTAAACGTATGCCTCGCTTAACTTTGTTGGTTCCACATACAGCAACTGTTCGCTATCTAGGCTCCTTTTTAACCGGGCGTTCGCTAACTGGGTCCAGTTAAGAAGAAAATAAACTTCACAAATCAGCATTTGACATTTTGTTGTCCAAATCAGTAGGGGCATGTAAAAGGCATATAAGGTTAGTGGAGGACTGAAAAATTGTTAAATTTCACGTAATTGGCGTCCTGCTGTAAAACCATAGACTAACTCTAAGACCAGTAGGTCCCATACAAAAATGATTTTTTGTATGGCATCCACAGATGGGAATTAAAATTAAATTCTTGTACAATACATTTTTTTTATTGATTTTTAAAAAAAATTCCCTTAAAATGTTCTTTAAAAATATCGCTGGTATATGCGTGGGTTTGTTTTTGTTTCGAATTAGCGTTATACTGGGAGAAAGACCAAACTAGCTTCCTCATGGTGGACATACAAGATTACCTAGCAGATCCCGTGCGACATATCCGAGAAGGCAGCTGCGTTTTTTTATGCCGGGCACATAATTTGTAAAAAAATCCACTTAACATTTCACATCTTTCTCTACTATACCTAACATATCGTTGCAAAAAATGTTTTCAACTGTTATCCGGCTAACTTTTTCTCTCTAACGCGCATATTTTTGCGACTAAAAGTAATTTTACTGAAAATGTTTGCAAAACTCACCGCTTTTTGACATTAATTTTGGTTTGATCATCACATGCACATGAGCGCTGCCTAGGTGTCGTAAGAACGTGCACGGCTCCAATTGAGTTGTAATGCCATACAAACAGAGTCAAATATTTTGCAAAACGGGGAGACACGTCGCAATTAGAGTCCCTAATAGGGACTCTAGTCGCAATAACGTATAAACCATAGAAAAATTATTGAATTTATGTATTGTGCAATGAAATATCCCTACCTAAATTAGATCGAAAGCCCCCTCGAGATTTATTTACATTTGAAATGTCAGCCCAGTTACACGGAGAAAAACAAATATACTAAAAAGCATAAATTCTATGCTAAAACCATATTCGGTCTATCCAGTCATTGGAATGAATAAACCAGGTTTATACATTAATAAGAATAAATCAAATATATGCATTCCAATGTATTTATCAAATTTATGCATTCCAATGCATACTTTAAATCAACCCCCCCACAACATGACAGATTAGCTTAGTTTCGTGTAACCACTTGCAAATCGTAGATGTCGCTCCGCAACGTAAACATTGGGGTCATCCCTGGCAGATGCACCGATTTTTTCTATTCGGAACAGCATGTTTTTGTCGCGTCATGAGTGGTTGCAAAACAACAAGCAAGCGTACCATTTCAAATGAGTCTATTTTTATATTCAAGGTGTAACCACAGACAGTGTGTGAAAAAATTGACAGCCCGAAATGAGTGCGAAAAACAGCAGTATTCAATTCTTTGGTCTTTGCTGAACACACGAATTACTAATAAAGAGAAGAGGCAATGAACGAACGAACACAAGCATTCGGTCCCCTCCAAAAAGGTGACTCGCACCGAGTGTCTTCATTCACACAGGATGCTACCGACACATTTTTCTATACAGATCTCCGGTTCAATCAGTCAAAACAAAAAGAGGAGAGCATCACAAAACACAATAATCGCAAACATTCTGACTGAATGTGTTCTTGCTATCACCGAATTTTGGCTCTTCTGAAATTCAGTTTTGCACCGAATCGGTGAATGACGAGATGGATGTTGGATAAATTCACGGGATACTGCTTATTGAATTTGAATTTTTCGCACCCTGACCACAGAGAACAGACATCAAGGCTCGAACATTTTTCCCCCAGTTTACCGTGTAAACTTTTAAAAGCAAACCGTTGGAAAAACAACGCTGCCTAGTCTAGGTTTCACCAAACTAAAATTGACAGGCTATCAAATCTCAAGGTGGACAAGTGGCGCCATCACCATACGATTCACCAAAACTAACGAAAACGAGCTGTAATTTCAAAATACAGTTACAGAAATTTACACACGGTGGGCACTCCAGCTTGGATGTCTATTCTCTGTGGTGTAACTTAATTAATAATTAAGTAATTTGAATATTAAAATGAATATTACACACAGCCTTCCTCGGAGAAAAGGTGCAACCGCGGGGGTTCGTCATCCACCATTGTTCGGATTCAAAAGTGTTACACCGCGTTGCATTTTGTGAACACTATCACAGTCGGGCGGTGTATTGTATCAAATGAATCTAAGTATAATAGAAGGTTATTGATTGGCCATAGAAACCGTTTAAGCAACGATTATTTATTTATTTTTTAACTTTTTTTACTGAGGTACTTTTTGAAAACGATTTACATTTCCGTTGGGAGGAAGCGGATGACAGAATTTATATATGTATTTACTACCTTGTTACGTGAGAGAGAGAGGGAGTTGAAAATTCCGTAACATAATATTAGAACCAATTCTTGACAGCTCTGATGAACTTTCACTACACTCATATCAATCTGATCTAGTAGCTGCTGGCTCTCGGAAACAATATTCCTTTGCGGACTATTTTCAAGCACAAACTTCAAGTGAGAAGCGAAAGATTGAAGCGGTTGAGCGGGTTTTCGGCGATATTCAGAACAAGAGAATTTATTTTTGATTTTTTTTGTGTTAACGTTGCTAGTAAATAATAGTGTAAATAGTGGGTCAAGTTTAACAAGCGTTTTAGATGTTTAATTAGAGTGAGACTTGAGCGAAAAACATTCTTGTTTATAAATACCTAGCTAAAAAAAGAATGAATGGTGAGCTCTGCAAAACTTTATGAAAATTTGAAGTGGGTTATATCAGCAAGGTTCAGGTTCGCGAGGTTCAGGTAGGACCACATTAATACTTATTAATAAAGGTATCATATAATTTATGCATAACATAACACATCGATTTTTCATTAGGGCCTAACTGACAAACGTAAACAATGGGTAGTGTATGAGCACGATCAAGTGCACAAACTTTTACCAGTCAAGGTGGTGCATTCGATCATGCCTTGACCTACCCCGCATAAGGATGCTTGGTAAAAGTTTGTGTGCCTGTTTCGAAATACTGTCTCAGAATGCGCTCCGGTCAATTTCAAACTACTTCTATTCAATTTTCACCGCCTGCCGTGAGCTAACGGAACTATCAATACTTTCTCTTAACAACTTTGTTCTAGCAAAAATTGCTGTCTACTCCTAGAGCCTCATGGTGATGAGAAATTATTTCCTTCTCAAAACAACATCATCATTAACTATATTGTTAATTAACTATGTGTACTCAAATATGCACAGAAGAAAATAAGTACCCATTTGAGCAGTTCCGTGTGGGAAGCCAATTTTGGGTATAGGTATGTTAACCGACCCGTTGGGTATAAATAATTTACTTTTGGGTATAATTTACCCAAAAGTTAGTTATTTATACCCAACGGGTCGGTTAACATACCTATACCCAAAATTGGCATCCCACACGCAACTGCTCAAATGGGTACTTTTTTTTCTTCCGTGTGGGTAAAGCGAATTTACCCATTAAATGAGTATGTGCACTTTACCGCGATTATGGGTAAAGTTCACTCATACTTAGGTAAACTGATCTTAGCGTGTATGTTACTTACGACCTATTGAAAATTTGTTCTGGAATTCTTCGAATCCTAAATATATGAATAAATAAATTTAAAATAATCAATTTCCAAAACCGCCATTCTCAGATTGTTTGAAAAATGGAGGAGCTTCGAAAGATACTGGACTTCGAGTCTTACATAATATTAATGCACTATCGAGTTTTACATCATATTAATGCTGTTCAATAAAAATTATTTAGAAATATTCGACTATCTACGACTATTTTTATTTCCAACGGATATTTTTTCGAAAGCACACGAATTCATTGTCAATTTATCTATTCATGATTCAAAAATGGGTGTTTTTTTACCCATTTTGTAAAAAAAAAATTTCCCTGATGGGTAAAAACATACCCATATTTTGACGGAAGTGGCCCATACTCATTAATGGGTTATTCGCGTTTACCCATTAAATGAGGAGTGCGAAAGTGCTATACACGCTAAGATGAGAATACCTAAAATTAGGTAATTATTTTACCTAAATTTAGGTATTGCTGACAATACCCAAAATATCGGTAAAATTTAACGATAATAAACAGTAATTTTTACTGACATTTGGGTAGTGTTTATTTTCGAATATTGGATGTTATTATTTACCCAAAATTTAATAAATATTTCGTCACTGAAGCAACTTGGCCGCCATATTTTTCCATGCGTAAACGAACGTAATTATTTTTCTGGTTAATCTTTCAATAACAAGTTTATTCATTTTCCTTTTACTGGAAGCAATAACTTTTGCATTCTTGTTTTGATTCAAAAGTGAATTCGGCTTCACTCCGGAGCGAAAAAATATATCTGTAATGGACGAATACAGGTAACGCAAAAGTTTGGTTAAACGACGTAGCTGGTGCTCATTAAAAATGATTTTTCGAACTAGCAAAGTAATTGATGATTGGAAGAGCAGAATATTGTCGATAATGACGATACTGACCAATTCCATACTGTTTAAAAATAGCCAGAAAGTTATTATCAATTCCAATTTTAGATACTATGACGTGGAACCCTACTTTAGCTTTACATGTATTCCTGCATACTTTATTGATTATTTTTTTTGACAACAGAAAAAATATTTTTGTAATACATTTGAACATTTGTTTCTTCTTAAGTGTAGAGTTTGAAATACTAATCCGAATTGATAAATTGATGAATTGCATGTCTTTTTTGAAGATCCGAATTGATAAATTGATGAACTGCATGATTATTTTTCTGTAAAATAAAACTGCTAAACAATACCCTATTTTCAGTAAAAAGTAACGCTAAGAAATCGGTAATTTTTAACGTTTATCTTCCTTCAATACTATTACACAATATTAGGTAATCTGTGTCTACGCATAATTTGGGTATGTGCACTTTTGAACGATTATCGGTACTTTTTAACGATCTTTATGTATTTTCATCTTAGCGTGTAGTGAGCGAAAGCGAAAGTGAGTACTATAGTACCCATTAATGGGTTTTAGCCAGTAACCGTGTAGGCAGCGTTCATGTGCATTTGATGATCAAATCATAATTAATGTCAAAAGGCTATAGGTTTCGTAAACATTCTCTGTGAAATTACTATTTGTCACGAAAAAAAGCATATGAGAGAATAAAATGAGCTGGAAAACAGTTGAAAACAGTTTCTGCATCGTAATGGTAACTATTGTAGAGAATGGTATGCAATTTAAACCGTAAATTTTTACAAATTACATCCCGGTATCAAAAACGCAGCTGCTATATGGGATGGGTCAAACTGAATCCGCTACGTAATCCAGTATTTTCACTAAGACGATGCTGGTTTGGACTTCCTCCTGGTTATCAGCTAAAGCTAAACAAAAACATAACCCCACAAATATACTGGTGATATTTTTAAGGACCATTTTGGGGAGAATGTTTACAAAATCTTCAAAAACAATATATGGTGCTGGAACCAAATTTTAATTCCTTCCTGTGGATGTCATTTTATTCTCCGGAAATGATTCTAAGCTCCGTATCTCAATGTACAGTTTGCAAGATGATGAAACTATTGCTGATTGCAGTTAAAAATGGACTCCGACAAAAACAGAAAAAGTGTGATAAAAGTGCACGTTTACGTCAAATCGTTTCCTGTCTTCAGTGAACTTATACCTTTCAGCATAAAGGATAAGTGCACCGAAGACAACATGCACTTTTATCACACTTTAAAATGCGAAAAACGCACTTCTAGAGTCCAATCACAACTGCAACCAGCAATACATCGAGAATAATAACCAATTTGAGAATCATCATCAGTTGACTAGTTTGTATTTCCACACACAGAGTTCGCATGTGCTGTAATAGTTTTACTGCAGGACGCCTATAGGTAAATGTGGCACTCTCATCATTCTCCAGTAACTTGATTTTTTTAAACTATGTTACTTATTAGTATATGCATAATAATGAATTTATAGAACATTACCTGTATTGTTTGTTCTTGTTTGATCAGGAAATCTGCTTTCAAATCCATCCTTAATACTTCTAGAGCTTTTTTTCGAAATCTGGTATACCAATCTTATGAACACAACATGACAGTTTTCACACCGTATACGGTCATCCGGGTTTACTCAAATATGAGTATGTATTACTCAATTTAATAAAATTAACTACAACCTAACATTGGGCATCCCGAATAAAAAATTCTCATACTCATGAGAAAAATTCCATCGTTATACAATTAACTCATGGTCAAGATGACTATTGCATATAATGGTTACAATAACCATGAAAATGGCCGAATTCACCACGGGCATGGCATTCTTGCCTATGATCATGGTAACAAGGACTATTCGAACATTATGGTGAATGTTGAATCAACTATTTTTAATCGTTTGATCATGATAATAGTCTGTTCAAAATCACTATACTACAATAGTCATTCTAACCCCCAATAATAGTAAAATTGACTTCCAAATTTGTCTCTGTGTAGGTTTACAATTAAAGGTATTGTAACCATACAATAGAATCTATAGGATGAACAATTAATAGCATTGTTCACAACGATATGATAGTAATAGGAGTTATTCTTCCCACAATAGAATCTTATGTAAATTGAGATATCGGCACTAGAAAAGGGGGGTTGTTATGTATCTTAACTTTAAAAAAATCACTTTTTTCCTAACAAATTTGAATCAATTGATATAAACTTTAATGTTTCACAATTGTTGAAAATCCAAGCATATGGAGTGAATTGTAGATCTATTGTGATGACAATATCTATTTTTCATTTATCTGATTAACGAACAATAAGATATATGGTCGGAAATAGATTGTAAGGTTATTTATAATTTTTGTATTGTAATTGTATGGTTATTTTTATCCGAGATATTATGCATATGCATCGATATTGGCAAATCGATTCTTATTTGACCATTAGAATCGATTCTCCGATCTTATCGATGGCAAAGTATCAATTTTTTTCGTATCGATCCTTTTTCATTCGAACATAAAAAATAAGTTAAACATCTCTTTTATGAAGTATTTATTATTTCGGCATCCATCACTCATTGAAGAGGCAGATTTAAAACAACAACAACAAAACGAATCAAATAATTCAGGTTATCAGTTCAAAATGTTCGGTTCTTGATTCAGTTCTTCAGTATACTCAACAATCAATATGCAACTAGCGATTTGAAATGGGTTCACTGTTGTAGAACCCCTTGGTCCCAAGTACACCTTAAAGCCAGCACCTTGCAGTACATATTTGCGCCTTTGTTTTGATTTGCTGTTGTTCGGACTTATCTCGGACAAACTCGAAACTTCTTTGAATCGGCCTTTATTGTAGCAGATCAAAGCTAAAATATATTTATTTACGTTAGGTTTAAGTTTCTTTACGATGCCTTTATGTTAACTTACAATTATAGTTTCTTTTGTTCCCCTTGCAGATCTGTTAGAATCGTTTGTTCCAGTAACTATATAAAACTATAATTCCGTTCACCTAGTATAGTTTAGAATAAGATGTAGGTTTAAGGTAATTGTAAATAGTTTTAAGGACCCACTTGCAAAGTAATTAGTACTAATTAGTATCTTGTCCTCACAAGTACACTCACTTTTCCTTACTGTAATTTAATTTATTTCAGTTAAGGCAAATTATAATATTAATATCATCTTACTTACAAGTAAATCACTAAGAAAAGGCAAAAACTAAATTATAAGGGCTCTACCCAAGTAACCACGAGGCTGTAATAGCATGCATATATAGGGTATGTGTATTACGTCTAGTGCATCATTGAGTTTGGATTAAAGCTGAAAAGGGCCCCACTAAGATCAAATTAATTCTATATCTTTTTTAATGCCATAAGACTTCGGTAAAGTAGCATTATTGCATTGGTAATGCATCACTACTTTTCCAAGCTTATATAACGCTTCATTACTTGACAACTGTTGAATTGATGCGATCCCACATTACCGATGTTGATTTTGGGTTGAATAAGTGCAATATTATAATGCTTGTGGTTACACACAAAGAATAATGATAATTAGAATTAAAAAAACCATTGCCAAAATTGAAAAGTTGCGTTGGTTCTTTTTCGTAGAAAGCGATTCGCTTTCAAAACAAAAACCTTCAAACCCTCAAATCAAAATTTTCCTGATCTGTACATTTAAAAGTTGAAATTTTCAATACAAATTGTAGAACTGTCAAATCGAAACCATGGCATCGTTAAAAATGAAAGCAAGTTATTTTTATTCCAAAATCTAGTCCAAAATGAACTTTCAACCAGAAGGTGTCGTGCATTTAAAATTAATGTATGCTTGTTAGATTGATATATATATATATATATATATATATATATATATATATATATATATATATATATATATATATATATATATATATATATAATTTGTTTTACCATAACAAGGTTTTTTTCAGATTAATCTTCATAACTTTCAAAGAGAAAGAGTTATTGGTTTCAGTTGGTTTAAAAGTCAGATATAATTAATAACACATTTTTCTCGATTTGAAAATAAATCTTTATTTAACGAATATTATCGTTTACGGTTCAGCCGTATTTTCTAAAACTCGATAAAAAATTTAAATTTTAGATTAGGTATTATACTGGATTTGAATTTCTTTTGTTCACTTTCAAGACATACTATCGACTCGTTTGTCTATACACTGTCACAGTCATTAATGTTGGTTTTAATTTTTTGACCTTTAACATCAATACAGGTCATGCTGCACCATTTTCTAACGGCTTACGGGAAACTTCTAGCTAAAGCAATTGTAAACTTGTTCATCGAAGATAAAAAAGTAAGTTTCATACGCAGGTTCATAAAACTAAGATACGTATTGATACACTATAGGATAGTTCAAATTGGATCCGAGCTAATATTAATCAGGTGAAGGGATTTTAGATAAATTAAAATGTGGCATTACTTCTGAAAGATAACTAATTATTTGCAAAAAGTATGTTTTCAAATGAACAGACACCGACTTACTGTGTAGAATGTTTCTTGAACTGATTGAAGACCTGTGCTATGCAGCGTTTAGTTGCCGTAGTCAGCTAAGAATATTACCCTTGCATGCCACAGACACACTGCAGTTAGTTTGTCTGATCGATTTATTAAATCACATCATTTCCTAGGGTTCTAACTGGTAAGTCGTAAAATGTCATTAGTCAAGCAATTCGCATTTGTCCATCCGCACAAAATTCTGACAACCACTTGAATAGAGGGTGCTGCGAAGGTACTCCTAAAACATACGAACGAATCATAACTTTCCTTCAATGTTTGTTCCATGCGGCTTCATAAGCATTTCATTGTCGTCCTTCGCCTAAAAGTAATAAAAAAACGTTATTCTAAATTTCCAAACTTCGGAGGAATTGCAGGATGAAGTTTGGAGGAATTGCAAAATGCAGGAAACGGATGAATGGATAAGATAATATTAATGTTTTAAACTAAGTCTTACGTTCATATAATCCATAAAAATCGCCAATCCGTGCATTTTTTCCTGTGTGAGACAATCACACGTTCATAGCATAAGTATTTCGGGTACCAATTCGATTTCGTGGATTTCGCTGAGGTTCGCCGTGAGCAAAAGTTTGGTTTCAATATTAGAAATTCTTTGATCCGTTGGCAATGCGAGTAAGTCATTTGCGTCAATTGTCCACGAGCTGTATTTACTGGGATTGAGCGTTTGCGTTCTTAAACAACAATTAATTTTGATCTTCCAAGTTAGATCAGCAGCCAGCACCCTCCTTCATATCAATACAACCAGCTTTGAGAATATATCTGAAAATAATAAAAATGGGTTATCTTTTGTAAGAAAGTAAAGCTTGTTTTGTTACTTAGGGCACCTCCAATCCTGATGGGAAACTGGTATAGATCTAAAAATTTAGATCTGAAGGGATCTAAATTCTTGCACTGCGGAGTTCTATATTGTGTTTTATACCACAATCTGATTTAAATTTTTGCATCTTCCAAGAAAACTGATCCAAATGATGCATGTTTTAGATCACTTTTTTTGGCTTGATCTATTTTCTGTATAAGTGCTGGCAACATTATTATAGGAAAAAAAAGAATCGGGCTGTCAAGTCAAGGATCGGTCTGTCAAGTTGTCTGTTCGGGAAAACATTAAAGCTGCTCACGGATATTTTTCTGTTTTACTGAGAATAACTTTATTTTCTCATTAATTTATTGGAGGTTCATTAAAAATTAATTGGAGCTCAAATAATTTGAGGAAAAGGATGTCAAAAATGGAGGACATCGGTCGAATGCTAGTGAATGTAAGTGTAGGAGCAGATTAAACAATTATCTCTTGATTGCTATCTTCTCCCCTACAGTACATAGATCCAACTGCCACCAAGAAGGACGTCGTTGATTGCCTGAAACAATACAAAGCACTGGCCTGTCGGTACGAGGAATATGCTGAGTCAGATTTATTTACTGCTTTAAGTTTCTTATCATTAATGCCAGCGTTGTAGTTGACGGAACTGTGAAGCAGTTGCTGAATCTGCAGGGAACGATCCCGGTGCGATACAAGGGCAATACCTATCACATTCCCATATGCATCTGGCTGTTGGATACCCATCCACGGTATGCTCCAATTATCCGATATGCACATCAAAGTGTCGATGTACGTGGACCATAATGGCAAAATATATTTACCCTACCTGCACGACTGGGCGCCAATGCAATCGGATTTGCTTGGATTGATTTAGGTCATGATCGTTACGTTTGGAGAATTTCCTCCGGTGTATTCGAAACCGAAACAAGCGAAGGAGCAAACAACACCCTATCCGACACGTAAGATCTAGTGGCGAAGCATTTGAACGAAGAAGGTAATTTCTGATCTTTTGATTGTAGAATCATTTATGCCGCAGCCATTGAAAACAAGCACACAGAGTCCTTTTGGTCCATACCCGGGGCAGCAATTTCCACCATATCCACCGGCAGCTGGAGGCTATGGTGGTTACGGTCAGCCGAGTGCCGGTAGCAGTTATCCCCCGTACATGTTGCCGAGCATGCCCACGCCTACAGGGTACAATGCAGGCTATGTAAGATCTCTTTTTTTTCTTGATTTATAAACAGCTGCTAACATATAACATTGCAGAATCCTTCGGCTCAGGGCACGGGAACCATCACCGAGGAACACATCAAAGCTTCTCTGGTCAGTGCAGTGGAAGATAAGCTAAAGCGGCGTATTCAGGAGAAGGTGAATCAATGCCAGGCGGAGATTCAAACGCTCAAGCGCACCCAACAGGAACTAAACGAAGGCCAATCGAAGATCAACGACATTATCGGTCGATTGGAGAGAGACGAACAGGAACTTACGAAGAGCATCGCCGTGCTCAAGGATAAGGATCAGGAACTGGAACGGGCCCTCGAGAGCCTTCAGAAGGTCGACGGTATCGATGTGGACGAAGCTGTGACAACAACTGCACCGCTGTACAAGCTGTAAGTTTAATACCATTGAAGGTTGGAATGGTACGGGTCGTGTGGTAAAGTATGGTCTCATTTATTTCAGGCTACTAAATGCCTATACCGAAGAAGCGGCCATCGAGGATGCGGTCTACTTTGTGGGTGAAGCACTTCGCAGCGGAGTGATCGATCTGGAAGTGTTCCTCGAAAACGTCCGACAGCTGTCACGGAAGCAGTTTATGCTCCGAGCACTGATGCAAAAGTGCCGACAGAAGGCGGGTTTCAGTGCCTAATGGGCTAATGGGATGGATTAGGTTGTAAATATGCTTTTATTTAGCTGGCAGTGTCTTTCGATAGTGAAGGTCAGGTAGGAGGAACAATTATTTAGAAATATTTCATATTCGACATCAAATGGCAAAAAACCTGTAGAGCCAACTCATCTGATGTGTGTCATTGCATTACTGCATAAGAGAATTATTACTATTATTATTATTATTTTCATTGCTATATTTTATGTTTAATCAACGCAAATGTAATGTGCTTTAAAGTCTTATTGTAGGATCGACATTATGCAACATAATAAACTGTTCAATAATATATGATTCGTTCTATCAAGAACAACGAGAAAAAATTACTTGTTTTTGTTGACCCTTTGTAGATGTGGTAAACTTTCTCTCAATGGTGTTGTTTATTTGCATCGGCAGGCTGAAGTAAATGAGTAAATCTAATTATTTTCCTTCCTTTCTTAGCGTTTTTAAGCTTATTGCTTTCGCAATTAGCTTAGCGCTTGCTCTCAACTTAGTGTTCTAAATGAACTTCCAAAATTATTAATTGAGAGCTTTCGATGCCAAGTACCATTTTTGCATACATATGATTGTGTGGCAAGTACAATCATACCCTATGCCCAGGGAGTCGAGAAATTATCCTTAACGAAGAAATCCTAGACCAAACCGAGAATCGAACCCAGCCACCTCTAGCATGGTATTGTATTTGTAGCTGCGCCTTTACCGACTGAGTCAAGAGGACCGTTTATTTGCCGTCAGCCCATTTCCTAAAAACCACCGACGCCGGGTAGACGACTCCACCACCTGGACCTTGCATATCTCACTCATCATCTCGACTTCTCGGCTAAATAAAAGATGTTCTAGTATTATTCATCCAGAACGGTCAACAAACTGGACAAGATTTTCTAGCTGATTTGTCAACAATCAGATTAATACAATAAAAACAAGATTAATCTTCCAACTTTGATTTATATGGAAACATTTTGCAACATTTTATACAAAACAATTTCTGATGTCCAGGGTTTTGATTACATTTGAGCTAATTTTCCAACAATTGTTCCTATATGCGGATGTCTAGTTTGAACTAACGTGAAATGCTGGTGAACCGCTTGGTGCTCGTCTTCGTTCGTAGAAAAAGCATCGGAATAAAAACTGAATTATTACAGTCAACATATGCGCGAAGTAGTTGTCTTGACATGTAAGGATGTTGGGGATTTAGTCATATGATTGTCATTGGTAGATTAGACATATTACTCGTGTTGGTCATCAATTTGTACCTAACTTTCTTACCTTCCAAACGTATCACTACAATGGGTTTGAATAATGTAATTCCAATAGCTTACCCTCAAAACGAGCTGTGATAGAGGGTAGTGTCCGCGATCCACCTATTAAAAGGAAGGGTAAAACAAGGGTTGGGCTAATGCAAATGCAGCAGTTACCGATAAATCACTGAGCTAATCAGGCCATCCGACTTACCAAGGACGGTGACAGGATTTACTGTTTATAATCTTGGAAAAATTGACCAACCAAGGTAAAATACAGAGGATACGATCTATCTGGTAGGTTACACGGTAACCCGCCCACCTGAAGGATCCATTGAAACAGTTGAATGTATTGCCGATCGATTGCGAGTACATAGAAAAACAAAAATTGGTGTGGGTCGCCTTAAGAAATAGCTCTATAGTATTTTGATAACGTAATGATGTTGATAATGATAACATTCGAATAGTTTGATTGATTACAAAATTCTTTCATTTCTATTTGCTGATAAGGGTAAACCGAAATAATTTCAAAGAAATCTTTTTGTATTTCCATTCTTGAAAGGAAAAAGCAGACTGATCGATACATTTTATTTTCTTACAAAAAAAAACAATTCTTTAAAATCGCATTATTAAGTTTGTCTCGCACGTCAGTACTTACTTTTCTAACACATTTCGTAATCACCCAATACCCCGTTCGCACTACAAACTATATTATGTGATATAAAGTATTTGTATATAAAATGCCAATCACATTATTTCCAGTGAAAACTAGATGCTGAAAACGAGCAAAATACCCTTTCTAAACTCAAAAACATTCCATTGTAAAATATAAGAAAAATAATCACTCTGTACAACTGAAACCGAAACTGAGCACCATTATTGATTTGATGATTAATTAGTTTCAGGTCAATATCTTTGTGTATGTCATTAACGTTATTACTCCGATTTGATCACGGTACCACCGAGGGTCACTAGACTACCACTGATTGATGTCGAGAGAGCACCCTTGCCCAGTTTGGTTCGACTGCTGAACATGGCATTGGTAATGACCATTTGCAGGGAAAACAGTTTCGCTGAAATTATACATCATTAAAACTATTTTGAATAAAACTAAAACATTTAGTGGCAGCACTTACCAAGCGGACACTTTTGGTGTGGCTTCGTTTGGACTAAACAGTACAGAGAAAAAGCAACCGCTGATGACGAGTGAGTTGGGCAGTTCGGAGAGGATTGCTCGCGGTAGTCCAAAGCCGATGAAGAACGGCCAGTTGGTTTCGATGAAGGTCAGTCGTTTGTGTAGCTCCCAGTCCATGTTGAACCACTTGTACTCGAAGTCGTATAGCAAGCAGACCAGACCCATGCGCACTAAAACTAACAATTACACTAAAATTAACAATTATTTATGTAAACCAACAATTATGGCGGTTGATTTACCGTCTAAAACTGCGATTCAATCATCCCTGTTGGTGCTGTTGTTGGGTCATGATCGAACCGATAGTCGATCAAGCCACAACGGAGCCCATGGTGAACGATAACGAAGGTAATGATCGCTGCTGCCGATGGTAATGATGATGATGATGTTATTGTTACTGTTGTCGCATTATTTGTTAGTTCAGCTGGAAGTTTAGCGATGGTGTTCCACTTCAGGCCAGCGGTGAAGTCATTCCACGTATCATAGAACCACCGGGGGTCACTGAGTTACCACTGATTGGTGCGAGAGAGCAGCCTTGCCCAGTTTGGTTCGACTGCTGAACATGGCACTACAAGAAAAAAAAGATTCGCTGAAATAATACATTATTACAACTATTTTGAATCGTACATTTAGAGGTAGCACTTACCAAACGGACACTTTCGGTGTGGCTTCGTTTGCACTAAACAGTACAGATAAAACGCAACCGCTGATGACGAGTGAGTTGGGCAGTTCTGAGAAGATTGCTCGCGGTAGTCCTAAGCCGATGAAAAACGGTCAGTTTGTTTCGATGTAGGTCAGTCGTTTGTGTAACTTGTGTAGGTTGTGTAGCATTAGTCCGTGGTCCGATTGCGTTGTCGTAGAAGTTGGAAATCGATTGCCCCAGCGAGATATCGGCGCAGATCGATCGGATGTCTAGATAGAGGGCGATTAGAAGCGAAAAACATCTACAGCAATCGAGGATGTAGATAGACAGATCGTTCAGAGCCGAGCAACTGGCTAAGTTAACACCGATTCGATCCGTTTCGATGCGCTGCTGGATGGTTTTGAATGTCTAGAAATGAATAGAAATACGCTTAGTGGGAACCTCGTGGGACGTTGAGAGATACTTACATTCTGTACAGCCCAACGTTGAGGTCCTGGCGGTGTTTGGATTCTAACTTAAAGATCGTTTACAGCCTCAAACTGAATATCTCTCGACTGTCGCGATCGTAGATCGGCAGTAAGTCAAACAGCAAAGGGATCGATACCAGATAACGTTTGTACAGCAACTCCCTCAAGGAATTCCTTTCCTATCCAACAGCGATCGGATTCCCGCTTCCGACATAACGCCAATACAAGTATAGATTACATTGTAGTTTAGGAAAAGCACAATCAATGCCAGTGGTGATCAGCGATGAAGTTTCGTTGTCCGCAGAATAGAGAACGAATAGTAAATTATTGTTTCTGGGGAATGAACTGACTACTGTACACTTTGATCGAACGCTTATATGCGAAAATTTTATTGATTTGACAAATTTTGAAGCAGAAGTATCTGGCATCTGGTTGAAATATCTGGACAGGTATGAGAAGAATGTCAAAATAAATAATGAATTGGAGATTGTGTGAAAAACTACTCTATTTGATTACAATGAATTCCTCTGTCATGTTTGCACACTTCTAGTTATAAATTTAGCAATTGCAAGGAAAAAACAGAACGGTTTGCATAGTAAAACAAAGCTCAAATAAGGTATACCTGTACCATCGAGGTGTATACTAAAGCATACCTAAAGGCTTCAATTTTTCAGCAAAATTATTTTGTTTAATTAATTAATTTGCAACGCCTTGAGACCGCGTATAAAATAAACACAGAAACATAACAAGATGGCGTATGATCGGATCGAGTTGCCCTGATTGCCATCTACATTTCTTTGAATACATCTTTACGATTTAGATCAGCGGTGGGAAACTCTCTTTTTTGATCTAAAATTTAGTGATCTAAATTTTTGAATCCAATTTATTTCACCGAAAAATAGATCAGAATATCCATCAGGATTGGAGGTGCCCTTATGTTATGTAAATAAATAAACACGGAGGAATAAAAGTACACATAAATGGGTGCTTTTTCACCCACCTTGGATATAAGTGGACTAACCCACAAGGTGGGTAAAAGGGCTTTACCCATAAGTGGGAACAAGGTCTGTACGTCAAAATGGATGTTTACTTTTCACCCATCTTCTCGAAGCCAGAATTTTGTTGGATGGGTTAAAAGTACCCATCAAATCAAAGTCGATTAAATACTACTTTCATTGGCGGAGCTAGAAAATTAGTCTGGAGGGGGCCTGGAGGGGGCCTGCCCGAAGGATTTTTTTTTTCGTGTATAGGATTATTGTTAAGAGCGTAATTAACTAGAAATTAGAAGAAAAATTAGTATTTTCCACTTAATTCCAACTACCTTTGCTGATCTTGGCAGATACGCGTATTTCGTCTACAATGTGCAGACTTCTTCACTGTCTCGTACTAATAACTCGACTTTAGCGTCGAGTAATTGTTGGGGACAGGTTATTTTTATAACTCATCCGAGGCGGAGAATAGACCTGAATCTATATAGAGTCACGTTTAAACTATAAAATCTTAAGACTACAGATTTATATAAAACTATATAATTTATATCAAAATTTGGATTGATTTGGATAACGCGTTTTAAATATCCTCAAAATTGTATCAGTTGATACTGATTCCTTCACAACTCCAAAAAATTATAAGTTATATCGAGGTAAATTCTAAAGAGAATTCAAAAAATTTGAAGGAGAATTCCTGGGATTATTTCATCAAAAACCTACTAAAAACTTCACGGCAGTTCGAAAGAAACATCCATGGGTTTGAGGTTGAACTTAAGATTGACATTGATAGGATTCCAGGCCATCTAAATCCATGGAAATTTTTCGAAATTTGTTTAAGATATGGCAAAAGAGTAATCAACTACAGTACAGGCAAAATTAACAAATGCATCTACCGTTTAAAACTATGTTGAATTTATAAATTTTTAGGTACAGTCTTCAAAATGGCCTTATATTCACTATGTTACAATGTTTGGCAAAAAAATAGTTTTTAAATAATTTAAATTGAAAAGTTCTACAACAATGAAGCATCGACACAACCTTTAACAGCCAATGCTTGAACCAAACTAATTTTTCGTAAATTTCAATTTTTACTATTGTATCCTACAATCTATTGCACTAGTGTAACTAATATCTGTATCAATCAAATTGAAGTTTCTAAATAACAATCTATGCTAATTCATTAAACATTGCAATTGAGGTATTTCGTGAAAATAATAGTCCGTAGACAATTCTTTGGCAAAATTATTCATTCTTGTAAAAGAAAATAAATGTTTTTAAAATGTTCAAAAATGGTGAATCATTTCAGTGTTTCAAAATTTATAACTCAACACAGTTTAAAATTCAGGTTTCTTATGAGCTACTATCAAAATTTCAGCTCAATCCAGCCTTGAGTGGAGGAGGAGAAGAGGAGGTTTTTTGCCCCTTTTGAGAAAGAGCTCACCATTGCAGCTCTTCTCAAACGGGCTTTTCCTAGCTCCAAATAAAGAGATAAATAGATACCATTTTTAAGAGTGTTGACATAGGAAATGTCAAATATGCAAATTTGTATGAAAAACTGTAGATGTATTCAGTATTTTCGCAACCAATAACCCAAAATAGAACCTTTTGATTGAAAATCAAATCCTTAAAAGAAATCTTAAGAATAAATGTTAGACAACTGTTATATAAACTGTGAAGGGAGTTGGGTAAAATTTCCCAGGAATATTGAAAAGCGTTAAAAAACCTAATCGGAACTCTGTCTCCACTGAAGTAATGAAGATGGGAACACACTGTTTTTACAAGCAGTCTATTTCGGATATTTACCTTCAAACTTTGATTATATGGTTTGATTTTTAAAAAATAAAAAATATATTTTTCGACGAGTCCTGCATTGCCGTATCACTATGTTATTATTATATATTGTGACATTCATCTGACAACATGGTCTACATGAATAAAACTTAAACTAAACAAACTAAACAAACATATTGGAACTCAGCAATCGTTGTCTAAAACTCTTAGTATTAATACAAAAGTCAAACAAACTGTACACACTGTTAAACGTTCAACACATTACACGTAGTGGATCGTTCTGACCATAATCGGTGCGTCTAAAATCTAGTCTAAAGAAATCAGTGCGTCTCAAATTACGGGAATGACATTAATGTTGAGTTGAGTCAGGATACTAGGAGAATCTATGCAACCGGTTAGAACATTTTGCACGAATAAAACTCTTTCCAATTGCCTTCTCCTGCTCAATGTGTCCATTCCAAGAAGCTGGCAGCGATTTTGTGACACTATGATCGATTATTCAAAATATTTGTAGAAAAGGATAGATAAATAATAGTTTCAACAGGTTTATATTTTATATAAAAGTGGCAAGATTTCCCCCTATATTAAAGAATAACATTTTACAAAAAAAGTCGAGGAAGAAATTTAAATACATAAAATATTATGAACAATAATGTTCATTTTATGTCATTGGTAGCGTTGTAAGTACGGTATGTGCTGATTTTTTTTCTTGGGTGGAGCTGCATGACAGCTTGTTTGTCAAGACTGGACCCTTTCCCAACATTTCCCATTACTAAGACGAATACCATGGTCACGCTAGCATATGCCGACCACGTGAGCACCATTTGAAGTATTGAGTATTGAACTCTGCAATATTGCACCCAACAACTTTGAATCAATTTCTAATTAAAGATGTCTAAGAAGACTGTTATACATTTCGAACAGTTCCTGGAAAACGACGTTCAAAATACTGTCTATATTGACAGTGCTGAAGTCTCCTCCAGAAATGACTTTTAAATTACTATATGCATTTCATCAATACTCTATTGTGAATAGTTCAATAATTACAATTACCTTTTGGAGATGACACACAGGCCTATTATGCAGTCTATATCGTCAACAAGTGGTACTAAAGTCAACCCCAACAAATATCATGATTTCAGAAATCTACCTGATATATGTTTACCTTACTTCTAAAACTAAATTTTTGAAAATTTTATCAGTAATGAATAAACTGCTATCTCCATATTTTGCTTAAAGACATTCATTTGCTTCGAAACTTCTAATTAATCTGGGGAATCTATACTCTACTAAAATTTTCATACAAGAGAAAATAATATCGATAATTCTAAAATGCGCCTTAAACAAAACTCATTATTGTAAAACATTCTTGAATAATTACAATTAAAATACGTACATAGAAAAGTGTTTCAAATCTTATGTTTCAATTTAACAGGCTCTTTACTGTCGCTGTTATTTTAGTTATGAGTCTTGAGGTTTTTCATTTACCTACTAAGTGAACACAAGAAGTAAATGGAATTAATAAACCAACATAAAAAAAAACACCACGATATACTAGTATGTGTACACACCATGCGTGCTGCATTCCTAAGTAGGCCCTCTGCGTTCTAATTTCGATTTAGATCTGGTAAACTCTTGTACCCCGAACGATATTTAGGTTCATGGGCGTAGCTAGCGAGAGGGCAGGTGAGGGTGACTGCCTGGGCAATCAAATTTAGCCTCTGTGAAATAGATTCGGAAACGCAATCATCTCCCGAAAAAATATTCATTCCGGAAATGGCCTCTGGGAAATTACCTCTGGGAAATTATCTCTAGGATATTATCTCTGGAAAATAGTCTCTGAAAAATGGACTTTGAGAAATAGCATCTGGAAAATACGGGAAAGCAATAATTTCCCGACAAAAAATTGAATGGGCTCTAAGAAATGGTTTCAGAAAAGTAATTATTTCCAGAAAACAAGATGAACACATGTCTACTTTGGAAAATTCGTCAATGCGGATAATTACCTGTGAGAAAAGGATTCCTTTAAATGGCGTAGCATCAGAAAAATAGTTCCCGGAAAACAATCAATTTCCCGAAAAAAAGGACAGATATTTGCTCTGAAAAATAGTCACTCCCGGGAAATGACCTCTGGGGAAAGGCCCCTAGAAAATGATTTCAGTCAATCATTTTTCAAAGAAACAATAACAGAGATCCGTTTAAAAAAATTATTCATTCCGGGAAGTGGCCTCTGGGACATGTCCTTTGATAAATGGCGTCTAGAAAGTTGCCTCTGGGAAATGATTTCCGGGAAATGCTTTTCCACGAAATAGTGTAAAACTAAAAACCGATATGCAATAGTTTGGAATTTTGATAATGTCTACAGACCGGGAATCGATGACCAAAAAAATTTTGAAATCCGAGATGGCGGCTTCTGGTTGCCATACCCTTTAATTTAAATCCTGGCTACGGTCTAGATAATGTCTAGTTATGATATGCGGCGATTTAGAATATTTATCGTCCTAAATCAATAAATTATTGAGTTATTACCAACATTTAACCATTTATGGGCTGGCATATATCAGCTTATCATTTGTTCATCATCATCGTTCGATATTAAACACCACCAAGAAAAAATAAATAAAAACTAGCTTTAAAAAGACGCAAGCTCTTGAGCAATGTTGTAGATGTAATGTTGGTATATCGGAATTATCATGGATCGAATGGTCGTTAACTATGGTTTTTATCGATATACAAACTTTACATCCTAAACGGTACAGTGGAGTACGTGAAAACTGTGGTGAAGAGGGTATACGCACTTTACTCCTTCTGAAATAGTTACTCATTCAATCTATTTCTGCAGGTAGCAAAGTACAAAAACAACTTACACTGGGAAAAAATCGTACAATTTCGTATAGATTATGAATAGTGTATCATTTCAAATTAGAAATATATTAGGGAAAAATCCTGGGGGGGGCCTACAGAATTCTGGAGGGGGCCTGGCCCCCTAGGCACCCCCAGTAGTTACGCCAATGACTACTTTTAGAATTATTTAGGGAAATCTTAGGAAATTAAGAAAAAAATTAGCACATCGAGTTGAATGATATTTTATTTAAGTAATAGTACATCGATGAAATTAAATTAAACATATGCTCTACACGTTCGGGCAAAATTGTTGCATTGCATCGTTAATGGAATATCTAGTGACTTGGGGGAGATGTTGCTGGAAATGTTTAAAAGTCCTTTGAATAGAACTGCTGGAACATCTCATCGGAAGCATATTTGTGTTCAGGTTGTGCCATTCTTTGACATGCCATTTCATTTTCACTGAGGAACCAAGTACGAATTCCTGGCATCCGAATTCCTTGCAGACATTTTATAACTTAAAAAAAAAATGTTTTCCTAATTTATAAAATCACTAACCTTTTTTGCTTCCGGAAACATTCCGAGTTCAGTTTTTCCCTTCCCTCAGAGGGGGAAATAATATTTAACTGATAAACTGATGGAACGTGTTCAAGTTTTGACCAAGTTAATTTTCACCCATAAAAGAGTTAAAAACAACCACCTCTGGAACTTCACGAAGCGGTTTCACGGTGGGTACTTTTAACTCACATTGTATGTTTAGAAATCACCCATCTCTTTAACAGCTTCATATGGAAGAATCCAGGTTGAAAAAAGAAGAAGACACCGAATGGTGATAAATCTGACAGCTCCCATGTTAAAGTGTAGGACGAACATTTTAAAATGCTTATAAAAAATTCAAATGAAATTCTAATTAAAAGCGGTTTGTTGTATGATGTAAGAAAAATTCATTACTACTCAATAAAGACATTTTCAGCAAAATAAAAAATAAATCAAAATAATGCCCTTTTTTTGCAGTTTAGGATTTTTCTTACATCATACAACAAACTGCTCTTAATTAAAATTTCATTTGAATTTATTAGAAGCATTTTAAAACGCTCGTCCTATACTATAACATGGGAGCTGTCAAATTTATCACCACTCTGTGTCTTCTTCTTTTTTCAACTTGGATTCTTCTATAGCTGCCGAAGGTGAGTGATTTTTATACATAAAATGTGTAATCTCAAATCTCCGTGAACGAAATAGAGTTTGCACGCTAACCGTAAGACAGCTAATATTGAGTAGATAAAATTATTGACGGGATTATGACATGCAATAAATCTTCTTTATATGTTGCTAGCTAGGAAAAAATGGACAAGCTGAGACTTGGTTTCTTTTCTAGACGATGGAATTTCAGAATGGAACTGATTCAAACTGATGGAAATTACTAAATTTCATGGAAATACTTACTTCGAAAACACTTTGAAAACAGTTCACTGCCGAAAACGAAAATAGTTTTAACAAAACACTCCCGCATAACGAAAAACAATTTGCTGTATTCGAAACTATATTTCTAATGTAAGATATATTATCACATTTTATGTTATGGTTATCGAATAGTTTAATCTCATTTTCACCATACAACCTCTACATTAACACATATTGTTAACGTTTGCCATATTGTCATTGAAAGGTTTTTCATTGTTTGCACTCGGTCTGGATTATATACCAACTTTATGGCATAGAGTACATCAAAAATTTTGTTCGTGAAAATTGCCATTTTGTTATGGTAACCTAACTTAACCGCCTATTAAGCATATTGTTATTTAGCCTTTTACCATCTGACATATTGTTAAAACTATTTAGGAGATTGTTAGTTTATAGTTGTCAACAATAAGGGTAAATGTCGTAACAATAACGGAACCGGTCGCCAACAATAAAGGAAATGGTCTCGGAATGGTTTGTGATTATGCGGGCTGTTACAACACACAACCTGCGGAACCGGCGGGAGCAAAGCACAACCGAACAACGCAGCAGACGCGGAAGACAATAGAGAATAATTCCGAACGACGACGACGAGGAGGACGAGGACTTGCTTTGTATTAGAAAATTTGACAGTTCTACAATTTTCGTGGTGAAAGAAACCACTTTTAAATTTACCCAAAGAACTGAAAAAATACACTTTCAAATCAAACACATAACTTTCATAGTAGATAATTTTACTTTTAATTTAATGAAAAATAAACACTTTTCAGATGTAAAGTGCCAAACTTTTAATAAAACTATATTTCTTTTTTGTGTGTACTTGGGTAGCTGACCCCGAGGGCAATAGGGGGTTTTAATTTAAAAAAAAAACATGTTTTTTCCATTTGTATCGATGATGGGTGTTCTTCCTAGGGAAGGTCCATTAATTATGTCACGCAGTAAGGGGGGAGGGGGGGTTTGAGAAAACGTGACGATCCATACAAAAAAATTTGAAGGTCCATACAAAAAACGTAACAAGGGGGGGAGGGGGGGTTGTTAAAAGTCATTTTTTGCGTGACGTTATTAATGGACGTTCCCCTAGCACAAAAATATTTTTTATGAATCTTAACTATTTTTTCTCGATTTTTAAACAAGAAAAGTCTAATCATTTTTATTTTCACAAACCGATATGCAGTTTCCCAAGGTGACATTTACTTTCAGTAACAGGGGGCTCCAGGCACTTAATTATCAGTCACAGGGGCTCCCATTATGACATAAATGTCAACTTAGCATATATGCTAGAAATCAATGGTTGGTTCGTTGGCTTAAGTAGTCTGTTTTTTGTAGCGTGTTTCATGGTGAAATAGGATGATGTTGTCTTGCAATCAACATGTTTTCATAATATTTTGAAATTGTTTTTTCAATGGTTACGCTCGTCAAGATTAAAAAATATTAAACTGCCGGTATATTATTATAATTGCTATCGAACAATGTTATAATCCACATACCCCTATAATATCCTATTCACTAGTGTATTTTCGATTCAGCGAATTAAAATGTATTTTATGTATTGATGTATTGTTGTGCATTTGTTTTGAATGAATGTAATTTTTCGTGCAGCAGAAGAATGATGTGTATTTTTTTGTATTTTTTGTATTTTTGGTATTGAGAACAATAAGTCGACAAGAAGTTTTCATAAGGGCCAATGTCGCAAACGTAAACAATGACTTTTTCCTCAAATTTCTCGAAAATGCTAACTTAATCATAGTGAATTATGACGATGATTGTAGAGAACAGGAGTTCTCCTTTATAATAGAAGTGGTAGTTTACTTGAGCGAGTTAGCATTTTCAAGAAATTCGCAAAATAAGCCATTGTTTACGTTTGCGACATTGGCCCTTATGAAAACTCCATGTCGAAGTCGTGATTTCTGTCATTTCGACATGGAGTTTTACTAAGAGCCAATTTCTCAAACATAAACAATAGCTTCTTCCACATTTTTTTCGATAATGAAAACTTGCTCAAGTAAAAAACCACTTTTATTGTAAAGGGGAGCTCCCCTTTTGTAAGATCATCGTGGTAATTCACTATGATTAAGTTAGCCTTCTCGTGATATTCGCGGGAGAAGCCTTTGTTTACGTTTACGACATTAGCCCTTATGTAAATTCCATGTCGATTTCTATTATTACGACAAAAAGTTTTCATAAGGGCCAATGTCGCAAAGGTAAACAATGACTTTTTCCGCAAATTTCTCGTGAATGCTAACTTAATCATAGTGAATTATGACGATGATTGTACAGAACAGGAGTTCCCCTTTATAATAGAAGTGGTAGTTTACTTGAGCGAGTTAGCATTTTCAAGAAATTCGCAAAAGAAGCCATTGTTTACGTTTGCGACATTGGCCCTTATGAAAACTCCATGTCGATTTCATTGTTTACATTTGCAATTCAAACTCAAAACTTGGTGACCGCCGGAGAAATCTCGATTGAGGATTAAAATTATCGATTGAGTCATGCTTCTGCGGTAGTTAACCGATTACAAGATACTTAGTTAAGGCGTCCATTGATGTGGCGGTGGTGCATAACTTGTCAAAGCATCGGGTCAAAGTCTTGTGGTGTGAAGGGTATATCGACTATAGACACTCAAGTACTTGAGTGTCTATAATATCGACTAGATGTTTTGACTATAGACACTCAAGTAATAGACCGGACAACGTTATTCTGGCACAATGGATGTATCCAAAACAACTGTCACATCGTATGGGAAATGTTCGTTTTGGATACAACATGGCGGCACATTGTCCGGTCTATTACTTGAGTGTCTATAGTTTTGACATGCTAGCAGCTGTCATACCTGCATCATCACACGGTCGTTTGCAAAAACCCATTAATGGGTAAAAAACACCCATTTCCGCTAAAAGTGCCTCTTCTCATTTAATGGGTAAACTTGATTTACCCATTAATGGGTAAAATCAGTCTTTGTCACAAAATGGGTTCACCCATTGCAAACAAGCCAAAATGGGTGAAAAATTACCCATTTATGCATATATATTATTTAGCAGTTTGGTAAATAGTAAATTCATGGTATTCATGGTACTTAATGAAAACATAAAATACAAAACAATAAGCAACAAAATACTTTTACTAGTTTTTATTCATGCCTTTTCTGGTATAAGGTCGGTATCGTGTTCGAAAGAAATTTCTTTTTCTATCCCAAACCCATGTTAAATTCCGTTTACTGAAACGGAAAAGTAAAGAATCGAAAAGAAATTTCAGCAGCAGTATTCACCTGAAAAGAACGAAAAATAAAATGGGAACTTGTAAGGTTTCCACGGAAGCTAATAGGAGTTGTCACTTTTACTTTCGGAAAAATGTTCCGCTCGATTATTCCGTAAGTGAAAGTGAAATTCCGCATGGTAATATTAAAAAAAATTCCGTAACCTCATTACTTTTTAGATCGATACTGACCTATAGCTATGGAAACGACAAATCTATCAAAAAATCAATATTTCTGCGTCCAGTTCTTTCTATGTTCCTGAGTAATCCGTGCACACAAAGCGGTTGTTAACGCAAGTTTATACAATCGACGATCTGGAAACATAATTTTGAAGCATTAGATTCTTATTTACAAAAAAAAATCATTTCTCTTACTTGCGTTGTTCCGATAGTGTATAGTTTCAAACATTATGATAAGCCGTTCCCAACACTGAGTTTCATGTTTGTTACAAACTGCTTGCCAGTTTTAAATTTTGGAACTGTCCCAATTAAAACCAAAACACGTTAATCGCAATGCCATGTTTTAATAATATTGGTCACTCATAATTTCGCGTTAAAAAAAACCCCTTGCAAAACAAACCAAAAAACACTTATTTGACAGTCATCAGTCATAACAGCTGGTATAACTACAAATAAACCCAATTTAAAACAATGTTGCATCCGTGTTTCAAATTGCAGTGAAAATAGAACAGATCTGTCGAGCAGTTGTAAATCCGTTGCAAAAATTTGCTCGGAAAGTAGAACTCCAACACAGCATTGGGAATGGCTTGTTTCAGTTCTACTTTTAAACTGAAACAGCCCATACAAAGTCATGAGTTTCATGTTTGTTGCAGACTGCTTGCCAGTTTTTAATTTTGGAACTGTCAAAATTAAAACAAAAACACGTAAATCGCAATGCCATGTGTGGTGAATTGGTCTCACATGATGGGATCGTAGCAAACGGGGCAAAGAATGTATTTAACACGGCAGTTAATATCTACGTCTCTTCGAGTACAGTCGTACTGTTGATACCCACTCGTGTAGTAACTGACCAAATAAATTGATTATAAACCTAAACGAGCGTTACAGTTTTCCACAAATACAACAGGCACCACATATTGGCGACGAGAACCCACGTGTGGACAGGAGCATTTCTGAGGTATGTTTTAACAACGCTGCTGACCAAATTTGGAACAATCACTTCTTGAAGGGAAAACGGAATATCTCGCCTCAAAGGAGGGAGATGCCTGAGCGGCGGGTGAAAATCCGACCAGCAAAAGGCAAAAGAATATCTCGCCTCAAAGGAGGGGGATGCCTCAGTGGCGGACACAAATCCGACCAGCATAAGGCAAAATCTCGCCTCACAGGAGGGGGATGCCTGAGCGACGGGTGAAAACCTGACCAGCAAAAGGCAAAAGAATATCTCGCCTCAAAGGAGGGGATGCCTGAGAGGCAAATGAAAATTAAAACGGGAATATTTTTCCACACGGCAATGGTGGCTAGCTAAATACATAACGGCGCTATAGTAACAAGTGCAAGTGATTTAGCCAGAACTCGAAAGCGCAACGTGATGTGTTGTCACCATGACGATTCCATGTTACCATAGTAACCAGTAATATATTACCACGTGCTATGTGCTACGAGTCAGTGCGACTCATGGTTGTCATAGAAACAGGCAAAACACAACACCGCGCGTTGCATAAAAAAAAAACCCCTGAGAACACAAAGCGATTGCTTCCAAATTTGTGCAAGCATTGATGAGGGAAATTATAATTCAAAGCTAATTGACATCTTTATGAATAATAGGAATGGAAGACCAGTTGCTGAAGATACCCCCTTTCGACTGCGAAAATGTGCCGGTTTCAGAACTTCGACAAGCGTGGTTCGATTATAAAAAACAGTTTGAATATGTTGCTGCAGCTTTAAGCAAAAAGAAGAAGAAGAAGCTCAAACATATTCTTCTTGCCGTGGGAAGACGGCAGCTCCAGAGAGTATATGAAAGCTTGCCTGTACACGACGAAAACGCTCCCGAGGAAGACGACGAATTCACCGGTATTATCCGCAGATTGGATGAGTACTTTGCACCAAAGCGACTTGACACATTCGAGCGACATGCATTTTGGACTCTCAAACCTTCCGGTGGGGAAACCCTGGATAAATTCCTGCTAAGAGCTAAGGCAGTGGCTAACAAATGTCAATTTGGTACTTCAGAAAGTGAGAGTAGAGATGCAGCTGTTATCGATAAGGTGGTCATGTTAGCACCACCAGAGCTTCGACGCAAAATTTTAGAGAAGTCAAACATTGATCTGGACAACTTATCCAAGATGGTCAACTCACACTTATCTATCCAGCAGCAAGTTCGCGAATTGAATCAACACGCCCATGGATCGGGAAACGGTTTGGAGATAAGCCGAGGCAATTATGTGAATAAGATTGAACAAAGAGCGTCCAATGACTCGAGACGCGGCGGTCAAGGCCGTACTCTCACCGAATGTGGTAGGTGTGGGAACAAGCCGCACAAATCAGAGGACCTTTGTCCTGCCAAGAAAGAGCAATGCAGAATCTGTAATTACGTTGGCCACTTCGCCAAGAAATGTAGGACGGATCCGAAGCATCGTAAGCCAACATCGTCGGTGCCATTTAAACGTAAGCTGGAAGAATGTCTTGACCATCGTGACCGACATCGTTCAAAAGTGCCCAGGGTCAATACTATCGAACTACCGAGCTCGAGCAAAGGAACCGATAATCAGGTCAAGCAGGAATCGTTCGTCTACTCCATCAGCGATAACCACGATGAGATGATCTGGTGTAAGGTGGGTCAGGTACTGGTCGAAATGATGATCGATTCGGGTTCAAAAGTTAACATCGTCGATGAACCAACGTGGGACTACTTGAAAGGAAGAAACGCTGCAGTCAGGAACATAAGACCATCTGATAAGTATCTATCTTCCTATGCTCAACGTGGCACGTTAGAAATCGTATGCATCTTTGACGCCGAGATTCGTGTTGTTGATGAAGCCAGCAAGCCTATTGATGCTAAATTTTATGTTGTGAAAGGGGGAAAGCAGAATCTGCTGGGACGAGATACTGCCAAACAATTGGGTGTCCTTCTGATTGGTCTACCAAGTGTCATGGAGGAGCCCGGGGTGGTCCAACATGTTGCTGACAGTACAATAGAGAAATTTCCTACAATAAAAGGTACAGTATAATCAAAACCTTGAGATACACAAATAAAGATGGTTTAATTGACATATAATTAACAATTATTTAAGGCGTTAAATTGCGTATTGAAATTGACGAAAGTGTAACACCAGTGGTACAACACGTCCGCCGTGTCCCAATTGCACTACGCCAGCAAGTTGAAGACCAAATCAAGCGGTTGTTAAAATTCGGCATTATCGAAAGTGTTGATAAGCCAAGTCCATGGGTGTCCCCAATGGTCATCGTAATTAAAGACAATGGTGATGTGCGTTTATGCATAGACATGCGGCGGGCAAACACAGCAATCAAGAGGCAGTACCACGTGATACCAACACTGGATGACCTTCTCGCAAGGTTAAATGGCTCACGATAGTTTTCCCGGCTCGACATAAAAGATGCCTACCATCAGGTCGAATTACATGAGGCAAGCCGGTATATTACAACATTTATAACCCATGTGGGAATGCTCCGATATACTCGCCTGATGTTCGGAATATGTAGCGCGTCCGAATACTTTCAAAGGACCATCGAACAAATTCTTTGCACTTGTCCAAACACATTCAACTACCAAGACGATATTTTTATCCATGGGAAAACTGAAGAAGAGCACGATGCAGCCCTTGCATGTGCCCTTGAAACTTTGGAGGCCCACAACGTAATTCTCAATGTAAAGAAATGTAAATTCAAGGTCATCGAGACTGAATTCTTGGGCCATCATATCTCCCGAAATGGACTCATGCAAACTAATGACAAAATAACAGCAGTTTCGACATTCAGAGCCCCGAGGTCCTCAGAAGAGGTTCGAAGTTTTTTAGGCCTGATTGGATACGTTGGTAGGTTCATACCCGACCTGGCAACCAAAACTTACGAGCTTAGGCAACTGATCTCTGGCGGCAGTCCGTTTGTTTGGATGTCACAACACGAAATAGCGTTTAACCAACTGAAAAAGGCTGTATGCTCTTCCCCTGTATTGGGATATTTTGATAACATTCGGCGGACAAGAGTCATTGCCGACGCATCACCTGTTGGGTTGGGAGCGGTTTTGGTGCAATTTGAAGATGAAAATGACGATAAACCGATAATCATATCGTATGCCAGCAAAAGCTTGTCCGCGACAGAGAGGCGTTACTGCCAAACTGAAAAGGAGGCCTTAGCAATCATTTGGAGCGTCGAGAAATTCCGATTGTATCTTCTCGGAAGGGAGTTTGAACTTGAAACGGACCACCGTCCTCTCACAGCGATCTTCAAACCGACTTCTCAACCACCTGGACGGATTGAAAGGTGGGTTTTGAGACTCCAACCATTCAAATTTCGAATAATTTACAAGCCAGGAAAGGATAACATTGCCGACTCTTTGTCGCGCCTCTCTGATCCAGACGATGACAAGGACACCGACTATTGTGACGATCGCCTATACATCAGTGCCGTTACGGAGTCTGTTGCAATCGATGTCTCTGAAATAAAAGATGCATTAGAAACAGATTCCGAGTTGCTTTTGGTAAAGGATGCCTTACTAACGTCAGATTGGAATAACGAAACAATCAAAACTGGTGCAAAAGTATACATCCCATTCCAGAAAGATCTCGCTTTGCTGGAAGGATGCGTGATCCGTGGGTATCGATTAGTCATACCGAAACAACTGCGTTCACGAATGCTGCAACTTGCCCATGAAGGACACCCAGGAGAAACAGTAATGATATCCCGATTGCGCGACAGAGTGTGGTGGCCAGGAATGGACGATGAAGCAAGGAAATTCGTCAAGAGCTGTGAGGGTTGTCGAACAGTTGGAAAGCCTTCTCCACCAGAACCGATGCGGCGCCGATCGATGCCTAGTGAACCCTGGGTGGATGTAGCGATGGACTTCTTGGGCCCACTTCCGTCTAGTGAGTATCTACTAGTGGTTGTGGATTATTTCAGTCGTTATAAGGAAGTATGCATAATGAAAAAAATTACGTCAGAAGAAACCATAAAACACTTGGAACCGATCTTTGTCCGGCAAGGATACCCTAAGACGATAACTCTGGATAACGGGCGACAGTTCATCAGTAGAGACTTCAAGGATTACTGCTTCATAAGAAACATCACCCTAAACCATACTGCTCCCTATTGGCCTCAAGCTAACGAGGAGGTAGAACGACAAAATAGCTCACTCCTGAAACGCCTTAAGATCAGTCAATCACTTAACCGGGATTGGAAAGAGGATCTCCTGCAGTACATGATGATGTATAACACAACTCCTCACTCAGTAACGGGCAAACCTCCTTCATTGTTGCTACAAAACAGAGTAATTCGATCAAAAATGCCATCCATAAAAGACCTTGACACAGTGTCACCAGCGAATTCAGGAGTTCATGACAGAGATGCAATTCTCAAGCACAAGGGAAAGGAAAGAGAGGATTCCAGGCGCCACGCTAAACCATCGGATATTCGGGCAGGGGATAAAGTTTTATTGCAAAATCTCATTTCAGCAGGCAAACTAACCCCGACATTCGGACGAGCGGAATACGAAGTGCTGGAGCGTATTGGGAGTCGGCTGAAAATGGCTGATCCTGTATCAGGAAGGATAATCGAAAGAAATGTAGCTCACGTAAAGAAGATTACCACGTCAGATGACACCGTTCCAGATACAGAAGAGTTTCCTGCAGACATCGAACAAGTTGGCGTTCAATGTCAGGATCCAGAATGTTCTTATGCCACGCGTCCTATCCGCCAAGCTAATCGGCCGTCATGGCAACATGACTACATCATACATTCGACCAAGGATTCAAGCCAGTTGGAAAAAAAAGGAGATGTGGTGAATTGGTCTCACATGATGGGATCGTAGCAAACGGGGCAAAGAATGTATTTAACACGGCAGTTAATATCTACGTCTCTTCGAGTACAGTCGTACTGTTGATACCCACTCGTGTAGTAACTGACCAAATAAATTGATTATAAACCTAAACGAGCGTTACAGTTTTCCACAAATACAACAGGCACCACACCATGTTTTAAAAATATTGGTCGATCTTAATTTCGCGTTAAAAAATCACTTGCAAAACAAACTAAAAACCGCTATTTTGACAGTCATCAGTCATAACAGCTGCCACAACTACAAAGAAACCCAGTTTAAAACAATGTTTCATCCATGTTTCAAATCGCGTTGAAAATAAAACAGAGCTGTCGAGCAGTTGTAAATCTGTTGCAAAATATTTTCTCGAAAAGTAGAACTGCAACACATTATTGGGAATGGCTTGTTTCAGTTCTAGTTGTAAGCTTAAACAGCCCATACAAAGTGGAACAGCGTTGGGAACGGCATAAGGTTTTATAAAATTAAAAAATGAAACAAGCTACGCTTTCCATCAACAACGATGTACCGGATACCCATTTTTTTTTATTGTATGAGGTTTTCTCCAATGGGTATGTTTTTACCCATTGCATGAAAAAGAATTCTCCCATATTATGGCAGACGGGAATGCTATTTGAAAATGAGTATTTTCACCCATTAATGGGTTTTTGCAAACAATCGTGCAGGTGCCCCATGCACGGTAAGCTTCCTTTACCCATTAATGGGTACGATTTATTATTATTGTTATTCCTCCTGTGCAAATTTTTACGCATTTTACCGTAAAACGGCGTCTACCCTTTTAAATGGGTAGGCGCCGTTTTTCAGTAAAATGCGTAAAAATTTGCACAGGAGGAATAACAAGAATAATAAATAGTACCCATTAATGGGTAAAGGAAGCTTACCGTGTGGACCTGTGCACGCTATAAAAAATTTGACTTTTACTGTGAGCCATGTTTTCAAGCGTCCTGTGAGAGTGAGTGAGACAGCACCAACACACGGCTCACAGTAAAAGTCAAAAAGACAAAACAATTATAGCAGCGTGCACTGATTTTAGTTCCAGCTTCTTCTCTCAAACGGAAATTCTCTCCCTACACGGTCGTTTGCAAAAACCCATTAATGGGTGAAAAAACACCCATTTTCGCTAGAAGTGACTCTCTCCATTAAATGGGTAAACTTGATTTACCCATTAATGGGTAAAAGCAGTCTTTGTCACAAAATGGGTATATATTCAACCATTGCAAAAAAGCCAGGTTTCCCCAAAATGGGTAAAAAATTACCCATTTATGCAAAAAGATTACTTAGCAGTTTGGTAAATTACAGGTTCATGGTATTCATGGTACTTGATAAATACATAAAATACAAAAAAATAAGAAATAAAATACTTTTACTATTTTTTATTCATGCCTATACCAGTATGGAAACGACGAATCTATCAAACTATAAACGCAGAAATTCCAACTTCTTTCTAAGTTCCTCCATGTTGCGTGCACACAAAGCGGTTGTTAACGCAAGTTTTTACAATCGACGATCTGGAAGCCTAGTTTTGAAGCATAAGATTTTTATTTACAAAAAATATAATTTGTCTTACCTGCGTTGTTCCAATTGTGTATAGTTTTAAATACTATGTTAGGTTTTATTAAATTAAAAAATGAAGAAAGCTACGCTTTCCACCAACGAGGTACCGGATACGCTTGGTTTTCGAACTTTTTTTTCACCCAGTGTGTAAAAATTTACCCGTTTCTTCATTGTATGAGGTTTCCTCCGATGGGTATTTTTTTACCCATCGCATGATTGAGAATTCCCCCATTTTATGACAGACAGGAAAGCTTTTTGAAAATGGAAGTTTTTTACCCATTAATGGGTTTTCGCAAACAACCGTGTTTTCTTTCTTGATAAAGCGATAAAGTCTGCAATTGCAGGTATTACAAAAGTAGGAATAGCTTTTATCCAACTTTGCTCTCCTTTCCACTGCATTACCATATAGTTTAGGAGTAGGTTTCCTGTAACTATTAATCTAAACATGGCAATTTGACCAGTCGCGCTTCATTGTATTAAACGTTTCTTTAGTAAGGTTTCAGTTCGGTTCACTCAATGTGGATTAATTCAAAATATGAGTTAAGTTTACTCAGTCGTGGTTTACGCTACAACTCAACTTCGGCATGAGTGCCCCTGCAATCCTTGCTGAATTGCTGAATTTGGACTGAATTTGGACGCTAACGGACCATTGTGGCTCCAGTTATAGCGTAAACCATGGCTGAGTAAACCCTAGCAATGTTGGTCTCTGCTTTTAAACAATTTGAGGCTGATTTATAGTTCTTACATTTAATGGAATCAGAATTGAACCAGCCTCCCCTACTTATGATGAGTACATTACTTCACAAATAAAACTAGATTTGTAAACATGGTTATCATGAATTTATTAGGAATAAGTTTGATAACTTCAATGAAATGATTCCCGCAGTTATTTTGAAGTGATGGAAAATGATGCTCATTCCATGTGTGTATAGGCAAAAAACTTGACATTTTCAAAAAATTTAACTCAAAAACGGCTCGATGAACATTTGAGATTTTTTGATATGTTATTTAAAAATGTTTGAATTTTTATAAAAAAAATATAAAAATAAATAGTCGTTGTGGTCCAACATTTCAAAAATTATAAAAAACAAATATATTGACCATTTTAGCAAAGATGAATGCATTAATTATTTTAATCAATATTGTTAATAAAAACAAAAAAATAATAATCTTTCTATTTATAAAAAAACATTGCAAATCGATTCAGCGGTTCAGAAGTTATGATCTTTTAGAAATAAAAAAAATTCAAATAATGTCGTTTTCTGGTAACCCTATATCGAACATGGTCACCCTAATAAAAAAATAAACAGCTCTACGATGTTCAATTCTCCCTAATCGAAATGAACATACGGTTTGTGCTGTTGTTTTTTTTTCGTCCTTCCACCTCACATGGCTCGCAGCTCCTATAGCGTGGAACGTCGTAGGTTGTTTTGGCAATTCAAAAAGTGTGCTATGAACTTTTGTTTTATGAACTTTTATTGGTACCATTAGATTACTTATTTTCTTAGCAATCCTTGGATGTAAAAATATTACATATATTTGTACATGCATTTCGAGTAGTCACGGGTGAAACAGCATCATGTCTTTTAAGCGCACTTCTACATATAAACGGGTGCCAAGAGATGAATGCCGAAAGAATATTGAGTTCACTTCCATGTTCAGGATGGGTCTGTGCCGGTATGCCGCTTGAGTGTTTCTAATTTGTTTAATATTGTTGACATGACACAAGGCGCAGAAAAACGAGTCACAGTTTATTGTAGCGAATTCCATATTTATTGGCAAACGATCTTTAAAAAATTCAGTGACTTTAGGTTATGACTGCTACGCCCTTGTTACCGTCTCGTGTTCAACTTATTGTACAGTTTCGTATTTGTAAGGGAAGTTTAATGTAGCAAAGCTGTTTTAATTACTCAAATATTAACTCAATAGGATAAACAATTCCTAACTAAAACTTTTAACCTGTTAGACTATTTAGTTTTAAGTATAATACTTTAGTTTATACCGTAGTTTTTAATAATAATTATCAATAAGCATAATCTACATCACCACAATGTTCAATGTCATCACCCTTTGTACTGTCTACGGCTTTGACATATCTCCATTTGCCTTATAGGAGCAGTCGTGTGTCAAGCAATCCGTTAACTTAGCAACATCCCTGTTGATCTTTTCGGTGGTAACGCTTCCCGTAACATTCCCCTCCTCGTAATACTGCGTTGGTCCCGCAGAATTACCTACCGGAAGTACCGGAAGTACGTCGCTTGGTAAAGGGTTGTGTGCTTGATCGGGTACTGCCTTTCAAAATAGACCTCCGCTCAAATTCAACGGCTTCTATACAATTTGCACAACTTGTTGTACGCTAACGGAACCATCAATACCTTTTCGTCATATATTTGGTTCTAGCAGAAGTTGCTGTCCACTCATAGGGTCTCATGTTGAAGAGCAGATATTTGCTTCAAAACATTAAATTGGGAATGCCAACTCCCCGTTGCTAACAATTTTTGGATAGAGGTTAGCACTCCCAATGACTCCATTTACACCTTTGGTACTAAAATTAAAATTATCACATTTGTGCTATAGCTTGATTACCTGCAAATTCTTATTCAAGAATTGATTCAATTATCAAACTTTTTCCAATGCTATTCGTTACCGAATTTAATAAATAGTACAAGTTCGAACTCGACTCCTACTTTTTTTTCTACTGACTTGTAAACCATTAATTTTGCTAATGCCCTAGTTTGTTTCTCTGACACAACTCTCCGCAAACACAACAAATCCACAAAGTTTCCAATATCTGCCTAAACAACTCGGTTCAGCCCGTGCCTAGAACTAAAATGCGTCACTTTCCAAACTACCAACTTCGTGAACACATCGCAAAACAACAATCCTATCTACATGGTCTCAGCCTCATCCTTTCTCCCTGTAGCTACCACATGTTGTGATATCGCCCCAACCCGGTTGAAGCATTAAACGGTGTACCGATTCCCGATTGCCACTCGTCGAATTCTGGAGCACACAACATTTTTTCACACAGACTGTAAAAGTGCATCCCCAATTGAGTTATGCATGTGGCTTGAAAAATACATACGCTTCCGAAAAGATGCACTCCCTAGCTGCCGATGCATTATGTCGGAACAGTTTCCGGTGCTCCATATGTAGGTAAACCAACTTTAAACAAGTCGACTAGGGCTCCTAAGTGCCGGTGCAGTATGGCCGTCCAGGGAGTGAATGCAGTTGAATAAAATTGAGAGCTACGTACTTCTCAATAAAGCCCATGAAACATGGCTCTAACCAAAAACTTGTCGATAGGAAATAGAAGCATAAAACACACGCACACTCACACAAAAAAATGGAACCCAAAAAACGTGAGCATGGGATTTAGTGGTCGTTTCAAACAAGGTAAAAGCTCCACCCGCATCGTGTGATCTCTATTAATACTTTCCAAATTTGCAATAGACACACTGATTCTTTTTAGTTCATTTTTGCCGTAGGCATAAGTGCGGCAGTATCCCTAATGGTATATAAAAACAGATTAATAGGATTAAGATTTATAAGGCGTGTCCGACTTGAATTTAATAGGCTTAATCGGGAGCGGTTGAATTGAAAGAGTTGCGATTACGGCAGATGTTTGTTTCCAATGTCGCAGAGCTTTTGTATTTGTGTTTTGGGAGCTGGAAATAAGTTCATAAATAAACGAATAATCCCCTGTTATTCTCAATGTTCGGACACATAACCAGGTCGGACTTGTTGTTTTTTGCTCAGCAACGGTAAATCGCACTTACAGTGTAAATAAGAGCACCATTATGCGTCCCACACGAATGCAAATAAAATTAATGAATTAATACATAATAACATGTACACAACAGCCATCGATCCAGTTCGAACAGAAACCTGTCTCTGTCTGTGTGACTGTTTCATTTCCATGATGGCTTCTCCAATTATTCCGGCAGCTTAAAACGACGATCCTCTCAGGGCCTTGAGCAGCAACCAGAAACGGCGGAAGTACCGTATAAATGTCATACATAATTATCACATTAATTGAACTGTAATTGCAAAACATTTTAATAAAAAAAAAATAAAAAAAAAATCATCGTTGCAATGTCGCGTTTAGGATCCTTCAATATACACACATCCGTTCACGGTGGTAGTCAGACAAAAACTAATCTTTATTCACATTGTCTCAAAGTCTATCATACATCAGGTATCTCATTTCAAGGTTCTTTATTTGTAGGTATGGTTTATATTTTATTTTTACAGTGACTAATTGTGACGATACTACATTCCTCCCTTTCTTAAAACTGTTCAACATTGTTAATTCTAAAATCTTTAAAATACATTGGTTTCTTTGATTCCCTTCTTGGACGAGAATACGCCTCTTCTGGTTGGTCGTGGGCAAGTCTACCAGTAGTACAATCCGAGTTCACAGGTATCTCCGATTTACTCGTGTGAGTAACATCCATTCGCCCCGTTTTGTCATGGGTATCCGTATGAGTGATTTCCGTTCGATCCGTGATGTCATTATTATCTACAAACAGCTTCTTTACGTGCGACACATTCCTATGAATGATTCTCGCCGTTTCCGTTGATTTTAGAGTAACATCCGAGCCCCTGCGAGCAATGACCGTGAATTCTTCAGGATCAAACGTCGTCGAAAGTTTATTATCCTTTTGAATTCGTTTTACAACAACTGTATCACCCACATACAGATCATCAGGCTTCGCCATTCTCCGTTTGTCTGCATACTCCGCTTCTGTATTTCTTCCAGTACAGTATTTCCTTTCAGCATAATACCAGGTATCCTTTAATTTCCTCCCAAACATCAACGTTGATGGTGCCACACCTGTCGTAGAATGTGGCGTCGAGTTATGCATCAAAATGAAGGTCCTCAAGTCCCACTGCCAATCTGACGCAGCAGTTTCGTGGCTGATTTTCAGTCGTTTAACAATCGATCGATTTATCCTCTCGGCCTCCCCGTTGGCCTGAGGCCAATACGGATTTATCTTCTTATGCTCGATGCCATATTGTTTGCAGCAATCTTCCAGTTCACTACTAATGAACTGAGGGCCATTATCAGTTTTCATTGACTCAGGCATTCCAAAACGGCAAAAAGTTTCATGCAATGCCTTCACTGTTTGTTTTGCTGTGATTTGTCTCATAATGATTACTTCCGTAAATCGACTAAAATAGTCAATGATAACCAGAAGATTGTGACCTGTAGGTAGAGGCCCAACAAAATCGATTGCAATGTCAGCCCACGCTTTCTCAGGTAATTTTGTTCGAATTAACGGCTCTGGATGATCTGGTATGGAAACAAGGGTTCACAATTTGCACTTTTTCACATATTCGTCAACTTGTTTATCCAGAAGTGGCCACCAGACCTTATGTCGGAGTCTTCTCTTCATGACCACTATCCCTGGATGTGATTCGTGTGCAATATCAAGTGTACGACTTCTCAAAGTTTCCGGAATGATCAATCGATCACCTCAATAAAAAATTATGCACCTTACATAACTCAAAGCGAAACGGTTTGAACTCTTTGGTCATAGAATTCCATATACCGGATTCCAGACATTCTGTGACGTTTTGCAGTATCTTATCCTTTTGTGTTTCTTCTGCGACTTCTTGAACTGTAATTGCATGTGGAATTCCAGCCAATGCTAATTGATAGATACAACCCTCATCCGTGACACTGAATTCTGTCGGCTTAGAAACCGATAGCCGTGACAAAACGTCAGCTAAGTTGTTTGCTCCAGGTTCGAAAACTACATCATAATCATATGACTGCAGTCGCAATGCCCATCTCTCTATTCTTGCGCATGGCTTTGCACGTTTTTGAAATAGGACAGCGGCTTACAATCCGTCACAAGCTTGAACCGTTTTCCGAGCAAATACAATTTAAATTTATCGACCGCCCAGACTAGACCCAGAGCTTCTTTCTCTGTCTGAAAGTATTTTCTTTCCGTTTCCGTCAAAGCTTTACTCGCAAGTGAAATTATCCTTTCTTCACCGCTATGTTTTTGCTGAAGAAGTACGGCTCCAAGTCCCGTTGGGCTTGCGTCTGAGATCACAATACAAAGATCTTTTGGATCATAATATCCAAGGCATTTTGAATCAGTAATTGCCATCTTGATCTCCTGAAATGCTAGTGAATGTTTAGCTTCCCAGTCGAATTTTTCTCCAACCCGCAACAAACAACGCAACAACTCGGTTTTATCCGCCAGCGATGGAATAAAACGACCTACATAGGTGATTAGCCCCAAGAAACTGCGTAACTCGGACACATTTCCTGGTTCTCTGAACGATACTATGGCGGCCATTCTGTTCTCAGTTGGACGAATACCTTCGCTGGACAACTCATGCCCTAAAAATTCTATCTTGGATACGTTGAAAACACATTTTTCATCATTTAAGAGAATATCATATTCTTGCAAGCGGTTTTGCAGTTGCTTTAATCTGGCATCGTGTTCAGTTTGAGATCGTCCTGTAACCATTAGGTCGTCTAGATAAACAACCACTCCTTCCAATCCTGCGACAATAATTTCCATCACCTTCTGAAATAACTCTGGACCACAGCTTATTCCGAACATAAGGCGTTTGAATCTGTATAAAAAGAATGATTTCACGAAGTTTTTCTTTAAAATAATGCAAAAATACAAATTGATAAATCAGTTTATTGTTCTATTCAAAACAAGGTTATATAAAAACCAACAAAAATGCGAAAACATTACCTGAACAGGCCTTGTTTTGTAATGAATGTAGTGATCTCTCTTGATCGCTCAGAAATTTCAATCTGATGGTATGCCTCTTTGATGTCGAGCTTCGAAAAGTGAGTTGCGCCATTTATTCCACCGAAAAGTTCCTCTACAATTGGCAGTGAATGAGTTTCTCTGACGACAGCTTGGTTTGCTCTGCGCATATCAACACAGAGTCTAATCTCTCCATTGTCCTTCAAGATAGGCACAATATTTATTTATTTATTTATTGTCGTCAATCATAAGTAGACCATATAATATATATTAAATATAATATAATATTATTCATTCTTGTATGTTCTGGTTTCTTATGGAGCTAAAATACTGTTTTAGTTTATGCCGAGACATTGTAAAGTCAATGATTTCGCAGTGTTTATTGTAAGAGGTCATCATGCGATTTATTGGTCCATTTGTTGCATAGTTTGTGCGACGATGGCTGATGGCGAATAAAGGGCGATACGGTCAAAATTTGGTCAATATCAACTTGACGTATTTCTTTCAATTTTGCATTTTAAAAACCTGAACACCCCTCATTTTGAAGGTGTGTGTGTGTAGAATGTTGCTCCTATTTTGATTTCCTCTTCAGTTGTCAAAATGCCGTCCAAGCAAGAAGAGCAGCGTATCAAAATTTTGCTCGCGCATCGCGAAAATCCGAGCTACTCGCACGCAAAGTTGGCTAAATCGCTAAAAGTTGCCAAATCAACCGTTACAAATGTAATTAAAGTGTTTGGGGAACGTTTGTCGACAGCCAGGAAGTCTGGATCGGGGGGAAATCGAAAACCGGAAGCCGCTGAGACGACAAAGAGAGTTGCCGGTAGTTTCAAGCGAAACCCTAACCTATCTCTCCGAGATGCCGCAAATAAGCTGGGTGTATCGTCTACAACCGTGCATCGAGCCAAAAAACGAGCCGGACTATCGACTTACAAGAAGGTAGTGACTCCAAATCGCGATGATAAACAAAATACGACGGCCAAAGCGCGATCCCGGAGGCTGTACACGACGATGCTGACGAAGTTTGACTGCGTGGTAATGGACGACGAAACCTACGTCAAAGCCGACTACAAGCAGCTTCCGGGACAGGAGTTTTACACGGCAAAAGGAAGGGGAAAGGTAGCAGATATTTTCAAGCACACGAAACTGTCAAAGTTCGCAAAGAAATATCTGGTTTGGCAAGCCATCTGTACCTGTGGCTTGAAAAGCAGCATTTTCATAGCTTCCGGGACTGTCAACCAAGAAATTTACGTGAAAGAGTGTTTGAATAAACGTCTGCTGCCTTTCCTGAAGAAACACGGTTGTTCCGTACTGTTTTGGCCGGATTTGGCATCTTGCCAGTACGGTAAAAAGGCCATGGAGTGGTACGCCGCCAACAACGTGCAGGTGGTTCCCAAGGACAAGAACCCTCCCAACACGCCAGAGCTCCGCCCAATCGAGAAATACTGGGCTATTGTCAAGCGGAACCTAAATAAGACCAAAAAAACTGCTAAGGACGAGCAGCAGTTCAAGGCAAACTGGCTTTCTGCGGCGAAGAAGGTGGACAAGGTGGCTGTACAAAATCTGATGGGAGGGGTCAAGCGTAAGGCCCGGCAATTCGGATATGGAAAAGCGGAAGCCTAACTGAATATTTTTCCTGAATTTTATACTAATTGAACTTGAAAAAGAAATTTAATTTGATTTTTTAAATAAACGATTTCACCGATTTACACGCGTTTTCCCTTGACCAAATTTTGACCGTATCACCCTTTAGGTTACGATTTCGAAGTTGCCGAATAGGTGCATATATTTTTAATTTTGATAAAAGTTCTGGTGAGTCAATACGCTGCGAAACGATATCGTTTACAAATGAAACGCTTGCATACTCACGACGCTCTTTCAATGATTGGATGTTTATAAGCATGCAACGCGCTTCATATGATGGAAGACGAAATGATGTCCAACCCAACCTACGAAGAGCATATAATAGAAATTGCTTTTGTACTGATTCTATTCTGTTTTCGTGTGTGGTTAAATGAGGAGACCATACAATCATAGACTAACTTTTCTTGGCTCAGTCAGTACTAGAACATCGTCCCAAGTTCGGTCCCAAGCTCAATAATGCACCCCTTATAATGAACTCACATGAACACACTCTCAAATACTCTGTCAAAATAACACAGCAAATCAAAACAAAGGCGCAAATACGTATAACAAGGTGCTGGCTTCAAGGTGTAATTCGGACCAAGGGGTTCTACAACAGTGAACCAATTTCAAATCGCTAGTTACATATTGATTGTTGATACAATGCTGCAATATTCTAGAATAGACCTAACATAAGCTATGTATAGTGTTTTAATAGTGTATGGGTCCTGAAAATTATGACAAAAGCGCTTAATAAAGCCCAGCATGTTATTTGCCCTGTGAATAATTGTGTTGTAGTGGTCTATGAAATTAAGTTTGGAGTCTAAGATTATTCCTAAGTCCCTAACTCTTTCACATTTTTCTACTTTTTGATTACCTAGTGAAATTGATATGTTTGGTGTTGTTATTTTTTTGCTAAATGATATTGAGTTGCATTTTTTTAGATTCAGCTCTAATAGGCTTTTTTTTACACCATGTGTAGAATAAGTTAATGTCTTCCTTATTTCGTATTTCCAAATAAAGCTTCATGTCATCGGCATAGATTAGTACTTTAATATTTTTAAGAATAAAGGAAATGTCATTTACGTACAAAATAAAAAGAAGGGGTCCTAAATGAGAGCCTTGTGGGACACCAGAAATGACTTGAATAGGATTTGATTTCTTTCCATTTAATTTTATTATTTGTTGGCGGCTGGTTAAGTATGATTCAAGCCATTTCAAGAGTCCAGGTTCAATCCCATGTTTTTGTAGTTTGAAAAGTAGCATTGGTATGTCAATACGATCAAAAGCCTTGCTAAAGTCTGTATAGAGAGCTTCTACGTGGTTTCCATTATCCATTGCATTCAATGAATAGTCTATAAATTCAATTAAATTTGTCGAGGTTGAACGGCCCTTAAAAAAGCCGTGTTGCTTGTCAGTTATTTGATTTTTGATTTGGAGAAATAATTTTTCATTGACAATTGCCTCGAAAAGTTTAGGAATACAAGAGATAATGGCTATTCCACGATAATTACGTATGTCAGATTTTCGTCCAGATTTGAAAATAGGGACCAAAAATGAGCTTTTCCATATTGTTGGGAAAATTCCTGATTCCAGTGACATATTAAAGAGCCAAAACAATGGGGATGTGAGTTCCATTGCTAAACTCTTCATGAACACTGGAGGAATTCCGTCAGGTCCAGGACCTTTTGCGGCGTCCAAATTTTTTAATGCTTGGAAAATATCTTGCACATACAATTGGATGACGCCAATGCTCCCAGTAAATTCAGGGTAAAATGCAAAATATTCGCGATCGCGATCCTCTTCAGAAAATGTCGTATAGATTTCTTGAAAAAATGTTGCAAAAAGATTGCAATTTTTTTCCGAGTTATCACCGACACGTTCATCAAGGTACATTGTGGATGGAAAATTGTCAGATTTTAAATTGGTTTTTACGTAATTGAAGAAGTTCTTCGGGCAAGACTTTATTTCAAGTTCAGTTTTTGTATTGTATTCTTCAAGCGCAATACCCATGGCTAGATTCAATTGGTCGCATATGTCCAGATAGTTTGCTAAATTTTCACTACTGTTGAATTTTTTGAAAAATTTGTGAGCTTTCTGCTTTCGATTTTTTAAATTTTTGATTTGTCTGTTAAACCAGACTGGATCACTCGGTGACGTCGTTTTTTCTTCAAAGGTATTTCTTGCAAAATTATTTCCGATAAAATTTTATAAAAAATGTCTACAGCAGTTTCGACATTTCCTTCATTCTTGAAAATTTCCTGCCAGTTTACATTGTTTAGTTTGCTTCTGATATTCGCATAATTAGCTAGTCTGTATTCAAAGACTTCTTCATATTCACAGTCGTTGGGTCTTTGATATTCATGTATAAATAAAGAATATTCGATTGCCGTGTGACGCATTTCATTTTTCCATAATGGGTTCAGCGATTCAGTCACACAGAAATCTTCTTGAATATTCGTGAGTAAGAAGTCCAAAAAACAATTTTCTTCATTTCTGATGTGGTTTACTTGATTAAGTCCAAGTTTTGCGATTTCGTCGAATATGAATTGCAAAGTAATATTCTCCCCAACGACTGGGAGTAAGATATTTTCATTTTCGGAGTCTAGAATGAAGTCAGCGTCGCGTTGATTAAAGTCCCCATAGATGTGAACTTTCACTTCAGGATAAATTTTTTTCTGCACATTCGAAAAACTTTTCATATGTATTTTTATTAGCATTATATGGTGGAAAATACACAGAGGCAAATACGTGTGTTTCACCTGCTATATGAGATTTCACCCAAACATGCTCAAATTCATTAAATTTTGATGAGAGAATTATTTCTGAGTTGAATTTTGCAGAGACGGCTACGAGGACTCCACCGCCTGACTTCTTTCCAGACTCAAGAAGATTCCTATCATTTCTGAATACGTTATACGCACTTCCGAAAATTTCTTCACTTTTTACACTTTCATCCCAGCTAGTTTCAGTTGCCAGAATAATCGAAAAGGATGTACCAAGAAGATTTTTATGAATTTCTTTCATTTTTGATGGGCTTTTCATGCGATTGAAATTTTGACAATAAATCAAAATTTCAGTAGCATTCTGTTTTGGTGAAGAAATTGTGGGAAGCGCGTCGGTTGATGAAATATTTACCGATATTGATGAGGTTTCTTCATCTTCTATGGAGGGCGTCGTTTCTTCTTCTTCTATGGAAGGCGTCGTTATTTCCGAAAATGTGACCCAGGGGAGGCAGAGTAAAATTTGGTGCTACTCTCTCGTAGTTGCTGCAGGCGGTGTGTTCGATCGCTGGATAAAGATGTGCGGTGTGACTGCAGGTCTGCCAAGGCGTCATTGCGTGATACTCCCATCTCTTTGTAAACGTCCAGGAAAATTTCACGTAGAAGGTTGGTGTCCGTAGGTAAACCTTCCGCTGCTAGCATTACTGAGGCACTTATTTTAGTCATTCCGCGAGTACATACATTTGTTGGCTGGTCATGAAGATACGCAAGGTAAGTCCGCACCGTCTCCATGATTCTGTAGTCCCGCAAACGAGCTTTTAAGTAACGCCTGTCCCCATTAGCTGATTGCTGCGTTAAGTTTACGATGGGTGGACGCATGGGGTCGGGTGTCCAGTGAGGTGTCGAGTGCGATTCCAAATGTGTTGATGCCGTGGTATTTTCCGCTGGTGATTCTTGATTTTGTTGTTGCTGTTGTTGCTGATTTGCTGGATGTTGTTGGTTCGCTGGCTGTGGTTGTTGTTGTTGTTGCTGTTGTTGGTTGTTAGAAGGCAGTAGTAGTGCAGTACTTTCAGCCACTATTTGCACGATATTGGGTGAATGCTGGCTCTGCCTTTCTGATTGGTATGGGTTTATTGTTTCACCCTGTATGAAGCTAAACTTTGAAGCCGAGAGTGCTGCAATTGGGTGGTCGGTGGTAGAAGGTGGACCGGCAAATTGAGCTTTAGCTGAGGCCAGTAGCTCTTTGTCTGTACCCAAAGTTCGATTGCCTTCTTGTAGAACGTTGTTTTGAGCATTTTCTACGGGTTGATGACTGATGATTGGGAAGAGTTGTTGTTTTCTTTTTCTTCTTTTCCTCCTTTCTCTGGCCTTATCAGCAGCTTTTTCTTGAAGCTGCCGATTGTTAAGTTTCATGTCGTATCCAGACCAGTCCTGCCTCCAGCACCGTTTATTCCCTAAAGTACGCCATCCAGAGACAGGAGGGTCATTTTTTGGCGAAGCTTTGGCACGTAGTTTAGACAATTTGGCTCGACGTTCAGCAAACAGGTCAGCGATGACGTTACTCGTAGCCGACTGTATGAGCTGTTGTTGTTGTTGTTGTTGTTGCTGTTGCTGTTGCTGTTGCTGCTGCTGCTGTTGATGGTGTGACTGTTCAGATGCGGTATTGTTTTCGATTAGAGGACTTTCTGTTAATTCCTCCTCCAAAGTTTTCTGTTGGGGTGGGGTGACAAGCGATGAATTTGACTTAGGGGCTGTGATAGCCGCAGCAACAAATTTAACTTCATCTAGGATTTCATGAAGTTCTGACTCTTGGCTGAAGTGAGTCAGTGATGTAGTTAATGATTCGGCGCTTTTCGTTAAAAGTGCCATGTCGTTTTGTAGGCTAGTGAGCCGATCGTCTAGGAAACTGTTTATTTTTTGTGACATAATCGAATTTGATTTATCGATGCCGGTTAATGTTAAAGCCGTACGTGAGTCACACGACTTCATATGGTGGTCGATTGAAGTGCTTACGACTTCATGGCTTTTGTTGACCTTAGTCAGCGTTTCCATTACTTCTTTGAAGAAGTGGTCAAGGTTGTCAAATAATATTGACACAGCGGAAAGCTTTTTCAGGTCAGCAGCAATGCGCTGATTTGAGTCATTCTGGGAGCGGATGGCTTTCAGAAGTTCTTCCTGATGATGCAGCATTAAACGCACATCGGTTTCCTTGCGTAGAATTTCCTGACAGTCGGTACACATGGGAACCACATATTGAGTGATAAATCGCTCCCGGGTCCGTTGCACTCCAATACAGGCAGCATGGTATGTTCTGCTGCAGAATTCGCACTTCCAAAGAAGGTGGTCGTCATTTGTGGTACACGATTTGACACCGCACGGCATTATGATTAGTAGTTAATGTTCGACGCGACACAAAAAGCCGGCAAAAAACACGCGCGATGTTATGATTTAACGGAAAAAATAATAATAAAATATATTGAAGTTACAGGCGAAGCACGAGAAGCGCACGACGCTACGTTGTCAAGAGGTTAAAAAAAGTTTATATACAAATTTAATTACGGACCGTACTTGAAACACGTCCGTCCTCGACGACGGTTCGAGCGAAAAAATAGGAGACACCCACGCTGAAGGTTGTTGAACTCGTTCAATAATATCTCGGTCTAACAGATTTTGTAGTTTCTCAGCAATTTTGTCCTCTAGAGCAAAAGGTGCACGTCTATAAGGCTGCTTTATTGGTTTTATGTTTGGATCTACTGGGATTTCCACCAAAATACCCTTGATTTTAGGAAATACTCCTGGTGATTGGTGAATTGATCCAATATTATACCCAATCTTCAAAACCTTCAGTTTCTTAGCCGTTTCGTCTCCTAGTAGACTCTGTTTTTCATTTCGGGTGACATAAAATACAGCTTCAACCTTATTTCCACCTGCCTCAATTTTCGCTGTAAACATGCCAACCATATCGAGTGGACGTGACGACCCATATGCCTTGAATGAGCGATCAACTTGGCTGTCAAACTTCACCTTTGCCTTGCATGCCCGAAGCTTTTCCCACGTGGGAAGATCAATAAGATTCGCTGCGGCTCCCGAATCGATTGTCATCGGAATTCCTACACCTCCGATTTTGAATCGAAATACATTCTCTCCCATAACATAGCAAATCTCTGCATCATTGTCATCCGCCATCTGATTTTCAACCATTTTAACCGGTACGTTCGCCTTGACGCGTTTCGCTTGAACGGAACCGTAACTTTGATCCTCATTCACTCGTTTCGTGCACCATTTAGCAAAATGCCCAAAACTTTTGCATTTCAGGCACCTCGCATCCTTTGCAATGCACGCTGGGCTTCCTCTCAAATGTCCCCGACGTCCGCAACCAAAGCAAATTCTATTGTAACTGGTTGGTTCACGATCCCCAAATTTCTGACCGGAGTAACGTGGATTGAACCAGTTTGCTCTGCTATCAGGTTTAAAAGATCGAAACTGTGTACGTTCATGCTGTCGATGAGCATCTCCTTGAGAATCAGAAGAAGAATAGCCTGATGATGTTGGTGGTGGTGGTGGTGGTGGTGGAAATCTTCTTGGCTGAAAACTCTGCGATTTGACCTTGTTCACAGTCTCCAATGCTGCCTTATCCTTTTCCTTGTGGCCCAATTCCTGACACTGTAGTTCTACATCTTCGATGGTTTTCCCAATCGCTACGACTTCTTCCAAAGAACGATCCCTTTCCAACACTTTCTTTCGAAGAGCGGACGTCATAAAATGGTGGGTTGGGGGTAACATGAGGAATGTCGTGAACGCCAGGTAAATTATCGAAAATATCCTGAAGATCTGGTCCACCCAAGTGTAGGAGTTGATTCGCTTTTCACGTTGGCCAATTATCCCACTGGCAGCGAAATAATACTCCAAACTTTGTTTCCATTTTCTCCATTATGTAGCAAGTTGAGATTGGTCAGTTTTTGTGTCGAACGGTTTAATCGGTCGAAACGATTCCATCTCCTATAAAAAAATTCTATTTAAAATCAAGTACCCAATATAAAATAATTGTCATCTTAAGTGCATTTTCCATACTACCAATTTAAAAAAAACATAAAACAATCATAAATTTCATACTGTAATTCTGAAAAGTTCACTACATTAACACATGTTGAATATTTTAGATAACCCGTATTTATATATATATTTAGAAAAAAAAATGTTTGTTGATCACAGCTGTTCTTTTTTTTCAACTTTACCATTTTTTTCCAACTTCACCTTCTTTTTTCCAAACATTACCTTTACATCTACCATAGAAGATTAGAATTTATTGCAAGACTCATTTCAATCCACATTATAAACATAGGTGAATCCAGTTCTCGACTCATTTCACATCTAATAGCTACAGGTCTTTTAAATCTTTAAACATTTCTAAATGGAAAATCTAGTACTCAATTCGACATTTCACTTTTTTTTTTTTTTTAAATCACATCTTGAACAGTTAAATCCAGTTCTCGACTCATTTCACCTCTCATATCACTTTTCAACTTTTAATATTATTAACTAGTGAATCCAGTCCTTGACTCATTTCACCCTACATCTTTATGGCACTACCAACAACACCAGCAAAACAAAAAGCGAATCCGGTTCTCGACCCATTTCACTTTATTACCATTTCTGATGTTTCACATTTTAATATTTTACTGATTCCAAAAATTGATCTAAATTCACTGCTTCGCGGTTCTTAATTTATTTCTCCAGTTGGTATCAAACACAAGTACTATTGGCCAGAAATATTTTTTTTTTAAATAAATAATTAATTCTTACCTTCTTTCTTGGGTAAAGCATAGTATAAGATGTACGTTGACTTGATTTCATAAAACAAAATACAAGAATCAAAATAGAAATTTGGAGACTTACCGATACAGATGATTCTTTCATTTTTAATTACTACAGCTAATTATCTAAAATCCAGAACAACGTATCAACGTATTATCAGCCGTTTCGTTGATAATTTTATCTATCTACATGTAGCAACTCCATTTTTCAATTAGGATAAACATTTCAGAACAACGCTAGTAAAAAACAAATTACGCGCACAAATTTGCTTTTTTTTTTAGACCAAACCATTATCCCAATGACATGGACCTTAACGTTCCTCTAGCCATACACATAATCACTTCGTTTTCATTTGGCTGTATAGCCATCACTCTTCTTCTCTTTCCTGCTTCGTAATTCATTCGAATGCTCTTAAACCCCGTTCACATTACAACCTATATTACGTGATATAAAGTTTCTTGATATCAAATGCCATGCACATTATTTCCAGTGAAACCTAGATGTATTGATGCTGATATCAAGATAGTCTATATCACGTAGTATAAGTTGTAGTGTGAACGGGGTGTTACGGATCATTGCCGTATAATATCATACCACACATGTTCTTCCCTACACGCTAAGATCAGTTTACCCAAATATGGGTAAAGAATACCCATAATCGCGAAAACTGCACATACCCATTTATGGGTACGTTACTACTTACCCATATTTGAGTATTTTTTCCATACAAATTTACTCAAATATGGGTAAAGTCAACTTTACCCATAAATGAGTATGTGCACTTTAATGCGATTATGGGTAAACTGAGCTTAGCGTGTACAGCAGCACCAACATTTCACAGTCCGTTTCATTACTCCCTACAGCAGTATGGACACTCAAGTAATAGACCGGACAACGTGAGTCTGGCACAGTTGATGTATCCAAAACAACTGTCAAATCGTATGCGAAGGAAATGCGAGGAAATGTTCGTTTTGGATACAACATGGCGGCACGTTGTCCGGTCTATTACTTGAGTGACTATATACAGCAGCACTTACATTTCACAGTCTGTTTCATTATTGATCCTTTATCTACCAATACAGCCGCAACTCTCAAACCATGATGCTGACCCCTGCAGCCGCACACACATTGATTTCCCATTACCTGTTCACTGTATATAACCTCTTATATATTTATATATATATATATATATATATATATATATATATATATATATATATATATATTTTTTTTTTTTTTTTAACTGCGCAATTAGTGCTCTGCCCCACTCCATTTCACGATCCAATTTTTTCTTCTCCGCCATCTTGAATCTTCTCAATCACAGAAAATGCACTTTAGAAGACATTCTATATTCTCTTTTTCCATCTACTTACGCTACTTTCCACAAATACCGAGCCGAAAACAACAATCTTTCCGCAAAAACTCAGCTCGTTTAAATTATTTAATTTTTACCTCGTCGCCAGTGTAATGTCGCGTTTCGGATCCTTCAATACACACACATCCGTTCACGGTGGTAGTCAGACAAAAACTAATCTTTATTCACATCGTCTCAAAGTCTATCATACATCAGGTATCTCATTTCAAGGTTCTTTATTTGTAGGTATGGTTTATATTTTATTTTTACAGTGACTCATTGTGACGATACTACAATCGTACGCTCAGTATCGGATCCTCGAAAGCTGCTGACGTTGCATCAACGTTATTGCACACGATCAACTGCTGCACCGGCTGCTACTAACCCGGCACTCAGGGATATTAGCAAATTAGCCTAGATTTGCAGTGAGCTACACCGTAATCATTGTATTACATGATGGCGAGCGTCTTCACATATGCTGGTTGGAACTTGTAACCCACTGTTCGTCGAACATGGAGTGATCCTACCGAGCAACGAAGCAACGAACGCCACCGCATTACTGAGACCGCTTGATTGGTCCTCTCGAATGAGCTTCAGTAAACATCAACTCTACCTCTTCAACTGAACTGCGGATTCAATCTCTGGAAACAAATTATACCTAAAACCAACACCGTTAGACACCGAATAATTGATCATATTAATCAGTGATGGTGGTGTTTGTTGTAGGGCAGCATACTCTCCGGTACGTCTCTCTTCCGCCTGCCACTGACTGGCAGCATTGATTGCGCTTTGGTACAGAGATCAGAAATCCACTTTTAGTAAGAGGGTTTCGCTCGATTCATATCCAGCGTGTGTCGTGTCGTGTGTCGTTTCCATGACCGTAAAAGGGTTAGCAGGATTCAGGTAAAAGCCGCATATTTTAAATTGGCAGCTGAATGGAAACTTCTCCAACCGGTACCCGATGTTACACTGTCACCGCAGTATCAACATACGTGTGTTATGAAGCGTAAATGATAGGATTATGCTGCTGCGCTTTGGCAGCATGATGACGATCGTGACGTTGCTCTGGGTCCGGATTATAAGAGTTGTGTTTTATGCACGAGCTTACCAGTACCGAAGCTGCATGTGATTAAATTCCGTTAATTTGCAACTGGCAGCAAGTACTGTGCTAATGATAATGGATGAAGTGGAAGCTTTGAAAACTGGGTGATAAATGACGTGAGTTGGACAGATAAAACAGTTGGCTCTGACGGTACTGAAAAAAAAAAGAATGCTTCAATAAGCTTTTAATGACAGGTTCAAGCATGCCATTTTTATGCTGTAGCAGTCGTAGATTGTTCATGAATGCTTAAATCCATTTCCAGACGAACAACACGATCAAACGAATATTGGTAGCTGGTCAATACCCGAAACCTTTTCCCAAGTGCATATTCCCACATGCTCTTATACCGCTAACCAGCACCCATTATCGATTGAACGGTTTCCAGAACCTTGCTTGCACATCACCATTCATCGAATCGACTCGTTTCATGCGAAGCACGGTTCTGGGGAGAGCCACCTGTTATTATTCGTGCAGCAACAGGTCAAATCAAGACTCAACCACTTAACGAGCTTACGTTGGTTCCTACCGGGAAGCCGTGAATTTTCCACTTGCTTGTTTGATCGCACCTCCGCCACCATCATCATCTTCATCACCGTCATCATCATCGATAGGGAAAGTAAAGTAAATTCGAAAAAATATGTATGTCAAACACTGTTTACAATACACGTGGACGGTATTACGGCAATGGTGCTGTTTCATCGTTGTAATGCGTTATTAACATTTAACTATATGAACTTTGTAATATAATGTTTATATATAGTATATATTTATATATCACTTACCCGTGTACTTACCAGATTCGAACTCTGCACCTTCACCATAAGAACGGTGACTGTATCCTCAAATCCATATCAGCTGTGAGGAATTCCAGTACCCGTATTCAAAGTGTTCAAACCATATTTTAGTTCTAATAATGCTGAACAATAATTGCTGAAGCTCTTTACGAACAGGTTTATACTGTTTTGAAAATCAGTGTTACCGAGATTCTTATAATCTAAACAATCACCATCCAATTTACGTTGTTATCTGTGCCGCGCTTGGATTCATTTGTTATATTTTTTTAAACTACATTAATATCAATTTCATTTATAACTGTTTTTATAGATTGCTGATAAATATTGCTATATTAATGAATTTCTTGTGATTGAAAAAAAAATCCACTAAGACCGGGAATTGAACACCTGATCTTCTGCTCAGTGGAATTTATATTGTTTATCTGAAAGCAATTTTCGGCAGCACTGTCAATTGCGCGAATCTCAGAATATAAATTCCTCAAATAAGCTTCATACTTTCTCAGATTTCGTTTTCAATAGTAAGTACCGCTTTTCTGAATTTTTTTCAACATCCTTCGAAATATTTTGAAATCTAAATGCTCTGCTCGATAAAATGGACGGTATTCCTTTCACTTCGTTTGACAGCTCAGACTCAACTCAAGAGCTCAAGCTCAAGAACTCCATATAAATAACTGCATATATGCTGCATACTGTGCCGCAACTACACTCAGGAAATTATCCCTACGATCGGAACTATGAACCACAAAGCCATAAGAGATCGTATTAAAAGATTATTGTTGCATTGGTCGATAAAAGCATGCCTCTTCTACACTTTCAATTGACATCACTTATCCAGCGTGAATAGTCTCGTGGGATTGTGGCTCGGCTCTGGATGCCGAGGTTCATGGTTCGCATCCCGATTGAAACTTTTTTTTTTCATGTGAGGAAAATATTCATACGATCGTCATATGATTTCTTTGCATAAGGGAATGTATAAAATTTGCAATAATGTTTTCTGGCAAATTTCCATACGATATTCGAATGAAATCTTCTCGATTTGTTCGCTCAGTGTACTTATACAACATTTTATACAGCTATTATCACTAAGCTGTATAGCGGCTAAGGTATTTCTAAGAGAACACAGAATGATAATTAAAAAGCTTATCCGACTAATTTCTTAGCTACATAAACAAGCTGAGTAAATGCAGACAAACATTGTTCGCATAAGAGCTTTCTTTTCAAAGTATGCAACCTAGAGCTGAATGTTGTGTTAAAGCTGTGTTACATTAAGCATAAGTACTGTATCGATTTTTCTCCGTCCGTCAAAAAGTATGATAAAGGTTGGAACTTTTGGCAGGAACTGGATTGAGTGCAAAACTTTACGAGGAGGAAACACATCGACCCTGTGCTCGCGAAAAAGTCCGTATTGTGCGGGTGAAATCACACTCGAAAGCGCCTGAAAAGTGTTTTCCAGGCTAGCAGAAATCGCGTACGATGTGGAAGTGATACTTTCTGTCGCTAAAAAGTTTGGAAAAGAGGTGAAAAAATAGTTTTTTGTTTGGCTCTCAGCCTGCATTGGCAATGAAGAAAAGTTTTCTTGCTGAAATTTTATTCGTTCAACCTCTCCCTCTCGCGCTGAGCCGATAGCGCTCTATCTCTGTCTGTCGCTTGTGTTTGCACTTTTTAGGAGAAGCGCAGTGGTGTTGGTGTGAGTTTGGTGGATTGGATTTTTGTTTTCATTCGCCCACCCTGGATGCGATTCATCAAAACGTAAAGATAGAGAGGTACGTAGTTGTGTGTGTGTTGGCAGTACTTCGCATCGCATCAGCGTCAAGAACAACACACCGGTATTATGTAGCACGACGTCGGCGGCAGTAGCACCTCGTCACGCGTCGCGTTGTTCTGCGTCGTGGATTACTAGTGTGCGTGTGTAATTGGTTCCGGTGAGCTGAAGTTAGAAGAGTGTTGCGTGCATACAATCAATTGCGCTGTTGTGTGTTGATGATTCTTCCTCAAGCGAGTCCAGAGTGTCGTCGTTAGTGGGTATTGTGGGGAAAGATATTTCCTGCAATCAAGTGCCAGTATCTAGAATTAGATTTTAGAAGAAAATACCACAACCGTGCCAAAGTGAATTTTGATTCGGTGTTCAGGATTAGTTTGTAAATTAATCAGTGCAAGAAGAGTGTATTAGACACAGATATCATGTTATTGCCGGAAGGTTTCCGACACGTCGGCGACGGCCGGGTTGATGTGGACGATTGCTGACGGCAGCAGCTGCGGCCCAGCAGGACTTGGCCATCTAGGATATCAAGAAGAGCTGGTTTGCAAAGCAACAAATAATTTATTTCTACCATATTTTGAAGACAATATCTAATATCCTGTTTTATTTTATTTTGTCTATTTTGTTTTGTTCTGTTTTTCGTTATGCTTGTCTCTTTTCAGTAACATTGGAGCGGCCTATTGCTTTTGGCGAAAAGTGCTACATATTTTCAGCGTATCGTTAACCAAAATGAACCCGGCTGCTAACCTTTTCCCAACTATCCAACATCCCAGTGATTTCTCGTGGAAGTGCAGAGGATTTCTCGGCTTCCTAAAAAGCGAGTATCATGTCAACATGTTCCTTCCCATTCCCTACTTGACCAGCATTCGGCATTGCCGGCGCCGGTATTGCTTTATAATGGGTCACCAGTTTTTAAAACACATTGAAGATGTATGTTAGTCCCAAACATCATCTGTTGGTTCTTTGTGCAAATACAGCTGATCTGGCAATAAAGGAATTGCATCCGTGGGCGGTCAATCATGCTCATGCTGCTAATGCTCAGATCCTTTCGCTTTCTGCAGTAATGCTATCTCTTCGAAGTATTCTTTCGATTGCGCAAGGCGCCAAAAAGCCCTCTCAGCTCGAACAAAATCTTCCTGCCTTAATCCGTATTTGACATGCGAGGACGCTTTCTTGCCAAATTCCAAGTAACGATTCATAAAACAATACGTGTACGCTGTTGTTCGTAGCATTCGTTCCCATTTGGAGAACCGTTCGCACTCAATGCATGGTTTCATCAAAACTTTCCTAAAGGGTGATACGGTCAAAATTTGGTCAAGGGAAAACGCGTGTAAATCGGTGAAATCGTTTATTTAAAAAATCAAATTAAATTTCTTTTTCAAGTTCAATTAGTATAAAATTCAGGAAAAATATTCAGTTAGGCTTCCGCTTTTCCAAATCCGAATTGCCGGGCCTTACGCCTGACCCCTGCCATCAGATTTTGTACAGCCACCTTGTCCACCTTCTTCGCCGCAGAAAGCCAGTTTGCCTTGAACTGCTGCTCGTCCTTAGCAGTTTTTTTGGTCTTCTTTAGGTTCCGCTTGACAATAGCTCAGTATTTCTCAATTGGGCGGAGCTCTGGCGTGTTGGGAGGGTTCTTGTCCTTGGGAACCACCTGCACGTTGTTGGCGGCGTACCACTCCATGGCCTTTTTACCGTAATGGCAAGATGCCAAATCCGGCCAAAACAGTACGGAACAACCGTGTTTCTTCAGGAAAGGCAGCAGACGTTTATTCAAACACTCTTTCACGTAAATTTCTTGGTTGACAGTCCCGGAAGCTATGAAAATGCTGCTTTTCAAGCCACAGGTACAGATGGCTTGCCAAACCAGATATTTCTTTGCGAACTTTGACAGTTTCGTGTGCTTGAAAATATCTGCTACCTTTCCCTTCCTTTTGCCGTATAAAACTCCTGTCCCGGAAGCTGCTTGTAGTCGGCTTTGACGTAGGTTTCGTCGTCCATTACCACGCAGTCAAACTTCGTCAGCATCGTCGTGTACAGCCTCCGGGATCGCGCTTTGGCCGTCGTATTTTGTTTATCATCGCGATTTGGAGTCACTACCTTCTTGTAAGTCGATAGTCCGGCTCGTTTTTTGGCTCGATGCACGGTTGTAGACGATACACCCAGCTTATTTGCGGCATCTCGGAGAGATAGGTTAGGGTTTCGCTTGAAACTACCGGCAACTCTCTTTGTCGTCTCAGCGGCTTCCGGTTTTCGATTTCCCCCCGATCCAGACTTCCTGGCTGTCGACAAACGTTCCCCAAACACTTTAATTACATTTGTAACGGTTGATTTGGCAACTTTTAGCGATTTTGCCAACTTTGCGTGCGAGTAGCTCGGATTTTCGCGATGCGCGAGCAAAATTTTGATACGCTGCTCTTCTTGCTTCGACGGCATTTTGACAACTGAAGAGTGAATTCCAAAATCAAAATAGGAGCAACATTCTACACACACACACCTTCAAAATGAGGGGTGTTCAGGTTTTTTAAATGCAAAATTGAAAGAAATACGTCAAGTTGATATTGACCAAATATTGACCGTATCGCCCTTTATGCAAGTTAACGACACGTAGTTCATCTTCCGTATTTTGCATTGGTACTTGCTGTATCTGTGGCCATTCATTCTCCGCCTGGTACAGAAAATCTGGCCCCGTAGTTCATCTTCCGTATTTTGCAATGGTACTTGCTGTATCTGTGGCCATTCATTCTCCGCCTGGTACAGAAAATCCGGTCCCGTAAACCAACGACTGCCTGGGTGAAATGTGGGCCCCTTTCCCCATTTCGTGGTTTCATCTGCAACGTTCTGCAAAGTTTGGTAGGTACCCATCGCCATTCTTCAGGCTGCGTTTCTTCCAATATTTCACCGATACAAACCGCAACGTACTGGCGATACTTTCTAGCATCTGAGGTTCTTGAATCACTCCAAAGAAATTTGCGACTCACAGGAAGAGTGTGGTGTAACGGTGTAGTAGGCAATACCCTAACGATGATCAGGACAACGGTAAAACAGAAAGTCACTCCAGTGATCGCGAGAGTTGAGAGATCTAGAGAGCGTATAGCGTTGGCTCGGCTCGAGCGAGGTGTTGTAAGCAGAATAGGTGAAATATACGAGGAGTGGTACTTTAACTGAAGTCGAAACAAGACGTCTACTTTTATTTACTCTACATCTTATAATTATATCAGTGGCGACGAGGGAAATCGTTTTTTTAGTTTGTTCGCGAGTGAAAGCAAGTGGGCAGTTTACTGCAAATTGTAAGTTTTTATTCGTCGTGAATGGTGAACGCTGTTGGAACAAATTTTTTTCTGCGTAGCATGTTTCTCAAGCAGTTTGTGTTTGTCAGGCAGTAGATTTGTTCAGCATTTCTTTTTGTCTGATTTTAACATAGTGCGCATATAGTGGACACGTATAGAGAAACGGGCATTTTGAGAAAATCGTCTTTCTGAATGCTACCATCAACCGAAACTCTTTTGTGCGCTCATTGCTCAAGTTGATTGCTACTTGATTTTGTCTATCCCTTTTGTTCATACAGTGGGCACCGGGAGACGACGCATCTGAGTGAACGCCAGCTGCAAAGCGTATTTGATTGTGTTGGTTCCGAGTGATTTTGAGGTGAACAGCTGTTACATTTTGCTCGACGGGCGTAACGTTAGAAAGGCAGCAGGGTGCATATGCATGTAGGTGCATCTCTGTCAAAATTGTTTGACCTTTTGGTGACGCAGCAAAGATAAGCGAAGAAATCATCGACCTGTGGGTAAGTTTGACCTCGGGTCCAACAACCTTTTTAAAGTGCATCGACCGAGGCATTGACTTGTAAAGTTGATTGAACTTGCTGCTGTTGTTTCTTGGTGGTGCTGCTGTTAGTTGCTGTTGTTTTTTTGGCTGCCATTTTCGACTGCTGTGATTTTTTTTCCACAACTACGGTGGTTATGTGCATTGTAGTCCTAATTTTTTCAGGTATGTGATTTTTTTTATGACGCTTTTTTGTGTTTATTTTTTTTTTTATTTATTGTGTTGTTTGTCTAAAAAGTATATTTTTGAGTGTGATTTAAAAAAAACTATATTTATTTTGAATTTTTGTGTATTTTATTTGCCAAAGGATGTCTATCAATCCAACCTCTGAACCTTTTGTTCCGGGAAGCATGCCATTTTCTCAGTATTTGGAACAGTTGGAATGGATGTTTGAACATAATAATGATACCGAGGATAGATTTAAGACATCGTTTTTAGCGGTTTGTGGGACAGAAGTGTTTTCGCAGTTAAAAATTTTGTTTCCAGGGCAGAGCTTGAAGGATCTTACGTACAAACAAATTACGGAAAAATTAAAACAGCGGTATGATAAAAAAGACTCCGATGTGATACACAGCTTTAAATTTTGGACGCGTAGGCAAGGTCAGTTTGAGAAGGCGGTTGATGTTGTGCTTGATGTTAAGCATTTAGCTGAGCAATGCGATTTTGGTGATTTCAAAGAAGGGCCATTCGTGGTGTGTTAGTTATTGGGATTAATGACCGGAAGTTACAGAAACGTATGTTCGATGAGGATGATCTTACTGTAGCTAAGGCGAAAAAAATGATTGTGAATCAAGAGATAGCTTCCGACAGAACTCAATTTTTGAGAGGTGATGACGAGAGAAGAGGTAGTGTAATAGCTCGTTTGGGTGGTAGATCGGACCGTGCACCTCGTAGGCAACATTTCCGAAGCAGAAGTAGAAGTAGGAGTGACAGTAGAAAACGACCATTTTCATATAGGAACAAAAGCGACGAAAGATATGATGATGGAGAGAACAATAATTTCAATAAGGAGTTTTTCTGTTCATATTGCAAGAAGAAAGGTCACATAAGGAAATACTGCTACAAGCTCAAGAACAATAGCCCTCGCAAATTTAAGTCCAGTGTAAAATTTGTTGATTCACCTAAACCTTCTGAACCAGGAACTTCATGTCTATTTAAGCGCTTGAAGGAGGATATGCAGACGAATTCGGAGGATGATTCACCCTGCTTAATGATTTCATCTGTAAACAAAATTAGCACACCATGTTATGTGGATTTAAATATTGAAAACAGGCCAATAACTATGGAGATAGACTGCGGATCGGCGGAAAGTGTGATTTCTGAGGATTTGTTTATGTGTAATTTTAGGAATCTTCCTGTAAAAGTATGCAATAAGCCTTGTAGGTATTGACGGCAAAAACTGAAGGTTTTAGTTAAGGTTGAGGTTTCAGTTCAGCTAGGAGACATCCAAGGAATGTTTTACCTGGTAATTCTAGGTTGCGGAAATGATTTTGTTCCATTGATGGGGCGCACCTGGCTGGACATTTTTTACGCTGGATGGAGAAATGTTTTCACGAGACCAACGGCAGCGACGGAGAACATTAGTGCGATTAACGACGAGGATACAGTTCTTGATTTGAAGCGTAAGTTTCCGAAGGTATTTGATAGGAATTTGTCTAATCCGATAATTGGGTACACGGGTGATTTGGTTTTAAAAGATGATACACCCATTTTTCGAAGGGCTTATGAAGTTCCTCTCCGTTTGCGATAAAAAGTGTTTGAACATTTGGATGATTTAGAAAAAAAAAATGGAATAATTACACCAATAGACGCTAGTGAGTGGGCTTCACCAGTGGTGGTAGTCATTAAAAAGAACCAAGATATACGATTAGTAATCGACTGCAAAGTTTCGATAAACAAAGTGATTGTTCCAAACACATATCTTTTGCCTTTGGCACAAGATCTTTTTGCAACTTTAGCAGGTTCCAAAGTTTTTTGTTCGCTTGATTTAACTGGTGCTTACACACAACTTCTGCTTTCGGATAGATCAAAGAAAATTATGATCGTTAATACCATTAAAGGGCTTTATGCATATAACCGATTGCCACAGGGAGCTTCGTCGAGTGCATCTATATTTCAGAAGGTTTTCGTAGGGATCAGGTACTTCAGGGGCTGGAAAACGTATCGTGCTACCTGGCCGATATTTTTGTTTCCGGGAAAGATTTAAGAGACTGTAGAAATAAACTTTATCTAGTCTTGGAGCGTTTGTCTACGGCTAATATAAAGGTGAATTTTAATAAGTGCAAGTTTTTTGTTCATGACCTGCCTTATCTTGGCCATCTTTTGACGGATAGGGGCTTACTTCCTTGTCCGGATAAAATTGAAAAAAATCGAGTAGCGGAAGCTCCACAGAATGTTTCGGAACTCAAGGCTATTTTGGGTTTAGTTACTTATTATGCTAAATTTATCCCAAATTTGTCTACCCGGATAAATTGTCTTTATGCATTATTACGGAAAAATACCAAATACATTTGGGATCGTGAATGTGAAATTGTTTTCAATGAAACCAGTTGTTATTGAGACTGATGCATGCTCATATGGACTTGGTGGAGTGATGGCTCATCAAGTTAAAGGCGAGGAGAGACCAATAAGCTTTACTTCATTTACGCTAAACGATGCTCAACGGAAGTATCCGAACTTACATCTGGAAACTCTAGCAGTTGTGTATGTAAAAAAGTTCCATAAATTTTTATATGAGAAAAAATGAGTGGGGTTGTGTACAAGACACGACCGGTTGACGTAGACTACGTTAAACCAAGTGATGCATTATAATGTCAGGGAAATTAGCGTTAAAAGGGTTTCAGGTCGCTTACCCTTACCGATAGAAGCAGTTTAAGTCACAATATGACGGGTGCTGCTCTTATGGGACATTAGACCAGCGTTTTGAAGCCAGTAAGTAAGAAAATTCTATTGTACGCTCTTGAGATATTATTTAGTGGCCCTGAAGTTTTATGAAGTCAGTATGTAAGAAAATTCTCTTGTACACTCTTTATAACTCTTTGGTGGCCCTGAAAAGGGCCTTTTGGTTTAAATGATGACACGGTCACGGTTGCACGTTTTACGATGGACTATCTTTAAGGCCTAGAAGATAGTTAAGGATCTGTTAGGGAATATAAAATTATTTAATTAATGATAGTTTTGCTCATTCTTATAATCATAATCACTTAACATTACTAAATGTTTATTCGTATGTCATACTGTGCCTGAATGGCCTGCATCTTGGAATTCTCACCATCACCGGAACCATCAACAATGTTTTGCATCGTTTGGGGGGTTTCAGTAACGACAGGCAGCGGAGGAAATTCTATAATACGTACATACAAACATATATTTTGTAACCTGTCTATCGGTTACATTGGTTTAATTTGAAAATTTTGTAAATAATTTAATTTTTGTATATATATATCTATATATTTTTACTTTTCTATTTTAAATTTTCTATTTTGATATAAATTATTATTTATGAAATAGTATAAACTGAACCAAAAAAAAAAGAAATATGTGAATTGAAATAATTGAATTATAATCGAATAATATATCCTATTTCCCATCCTTGGCATCCCTATTCTCCCATTTACTGTGTCAACCGTTACGCGCTATTCAGTGCGCTCCCACAGTCGACCCTCACTGTCGATGAGATGGCTCCAATACCATTATACGGAATCAGCTGATATAAGCAGCTGTTATTGCCGGGGTCGGCGACTAGTAGGTAAATGTTTTCATTTACAGTTGGGTGCGCGTATTTTAGATCACTCGATATTTTTTAATTTTTCGAGCAGGAAAAGTGAGTGCAGTGGAATCCGTGACCATTTTGTATCGTAGGCTGTTAAAAGTGAAGTGGCGTGTCGGACATTTAGCGGGCAACGGCCTGAGTGTCCAGCACTTGTTCAGCAATAAAGTGAGCCCAGCGAAGCAATATCAAAAAACCAGAACCCAGCGGAGAACCCGGAGCACCGTAGCCGCCATTCGAATCTACAGCGCATTGGACGAGAGCCAAATGTCAATACCGGTAATGTTCCCTACCCAACCTTCCTTTCCTACCCCTATTATGAATAAAAATTAAAAAGAAATTGAATTCTCCTACATAATAATTCGCCTTTTCTATTTTGAACTCATCCCTTTCTCCTTTTCTTTCTTTTACTCCACCTTGGTAACGGTTTGTATGGGAAGTTTTTCCGCCCAATTCCTCTCGGAGCCAGTAAACGACCCTGAATACCAGGAAAAAAGCCTGAAGGGGGAAAAAAAGAAAATCCTCAGTGAAAAGGCCGATCTGGCAAGTGATATCTAACAATTTTGACTGATACCTTGTCTCCTTTTCAACATTCACCATTTAAATACCATACCATTCGGATCATTTGTACACAATCTGAGTTGTAGTATGCCTTTGCATAATTCAACTTCAAAGATTCAATGAATTAGAATTTAGGCAATTTTAGCAATTCTGGATTTCAAGGGTAATAATAAACATTGAAATACTCTAGAATTCAAATTACGATAAAATTCGTTACTAGAAAATATCCGGCAGGTTTAGTGATTGTTATGAAAACACAATAATCAATTGCAACATTTTCAAATGTGTAAGCGTCTCTTAAAATGTTCAAAGTTTAGGAAGTTTTATCAAACAGAATATAACAAAAATTATCTTGCAGTTGTTGTAAGGTTATATACAAGTATATAGAGTACATGTCCCTTGGCTCTGTCGATTATGTAGCGCACGATTACAGTTTTAACTATAACTCATACAATAATTTAGCTAGTAACGATATTCAACTAGTTATACCTTTGCTAAGACATGCTTAATAAGGCGTTTGCTGTACTGGACCATGAAAAGTCACCAACTAACATTATTGAGTCGAAAACTTTCGAAGGATATCATTAAAGATACTTGTTCGAACGAATTTCAGTAAAGTTTGTTTATTTCATCGCTCCGGGCATTTATTTATATTATCGCTTCGGGCATTCGGCTATATTCGATATACTATACGGAATATAAAGCTACTTTATAACATCTAAATGACTTTCTCATGTGATCAATCGGCCATTCCATTTCAAAACATTAAAATTCCCACTATATTCATTTAGTTATATAGGTATTGGTATGAATAAGCCCTTCGAAAAATACACAACCGCTCACTCTTACTTTTCCATTGAAAACTTTTATAATCTACATTTTACTATGTGATGAATACATTTGGCCATAGTTGGGAATATAAGGTTAAATGCGTACCTTAAATATGGTCTAGGTTTTCTTGTGAAATTATTATTCATGTTACTATGCGAATGTCAGGTAAATTAGGGAATCCATTATGGCTTAAACGTTAAGGAAATCGAAATATATATAAATATATTAGTTCTCGCAGAAGAAAGAGAGTGAGTTTTATAAAATATCATTATTCTTTGCAATGGGTATGGGAGAAAAGGTTGGTTTATATATGATAAATTCTTATAAATATAAAATAAACACCTGAGAAAATTATCACGCATTAAAACATGTTCAGCGCTTTAGTTGTATCGATATCATTTGAAGGTTCATATGATGTATAAGCACGCGGCGCATGTCATCACCAGAATACAATTAATACTATGTTAAAATTTATTAAGACAGGGAGCAATAACATAGAGAGATATTCAATTGCTATGATGACATGCTCTTTGTTAAATTGATTTAAGGTGAATCGCTGCTCCATGTATGTTTTCCTATCTTTTATCTCGCTCTCGCAAACTCACCTTGCTATTTCAAATTGATAAATCTCGATTGTTAGTGAATGAACATTGAATCGAACTCTATCAAAATCCTCACAGCAAGAAAGTAGTAGCGACTCTGATTTATATCAATTTTAAATGTTGAGGTAATGACTGTCATCAAGAATGATTCAGCATGATCCCTTAAATTTAATAAATATCAATTTCCTTCCTCGAGTTGAAGGACCTTCTCCAGCGTCCCAACTAGTTGTTGGCAACGCATTACCTCTTGCTGCTTTCAATTTCGCCCGATAACACAACATCGAAAATGGTGTCCGTGATAGGAAATTTGTGTGGTTTAAGGTATGCGACAAAGGGAAAACAAGTTTTGCTAATACCACTACCACTGGCTGCCAATCGACAATTTGAAACGAAAATCCCAATCAAACAAACTCTCAAGCTGAGAATTTTAAATTGACAGTAGCAAAGATGGATTTGTATCTGGTAGCATTTATTGATTTATCGCGGGTTGCGCCAACCAGCCAAAATTTTCCCGACACCTCGCCCACCATGCAGGCGTTTTTGCAGTTGCGGCGAACGAATTGGCACCATATTAGGCGCACAAACCAAACGAAATAAAAGTTTAATTCTTTTATAAACAACTCTTTTGATTAAATTGGTTGTCCTCAAAAGGACAGATTATCAATTAATGGATAACGCCAACCAGCTGGGTGAAATTTTTACCGACGGCACCGAACTTAATTTAAGATTAGTTCATTCTTGAATAATCAACTCTTTTATTTGAATTTATTGTCCTCAAAAGGACAGATTATTTCCACCTACTGCTTACTGCTACTCGCCCCCAAGGACGCTTTCTCCCAAACAGCAGCGTTTTCGAAGTCACGGCGAAACAATCGCCACGATGAGGTAATATGGCGGCTTGCACAAAACCGACGCGATGTGCGCCCTCATAATCCGCCATTTTGCCTCATCGCGACGATCGCTGTTTGGGAGAGCCTTGCTACTTTCCACCACCAGCTGCTACGTGACCACCAGCTGCCTCTGCACCAGCTCCGCTGCCGTACAAATGAAGGCTCCACCAAACTGCAGCAATTTTTTGCCACCGCGGCAGCGAAATCGCGGTGGAAAAATCGCCGCGGTGAGATTACATGGCAGCTTATGGGAGCGCACAAACCGACGCGATGCGTTTTTTAATCGCGTTGGTTTGTGCGCTCCCATAAGCCGCCATGTAATCTCTCAGCGGCGATTTTTCCACCGCGATTTCGCTGCCGCGGTGGCAAAAAATTGCTGCAGTTTGGTGGAGCCTTCATTTGTACGGCAGCGGAGCTGGTGCAGAGGCAGCTGGTGGTCAGGTAGCAGCTGTTGGTGGTAAGTAGCAAGGCTCTCCCAAACAGCGATCGTCGCGATGAGGCAAAATGGCGGATTATGAGGGCGCACATCGCGTCGGTTTTGTGCAAGCCGCCATCTTACCTCTTCGTGGCGATTGTTTCGCCGCGACTTCGAAAACGCTGCAGTTTGGTGGAGCCTTGAAGCAGCTCCCTGCGACAAGCTCCCTGCGACCAGCTCCCAGCGACCAGCTCCCAGCGACCAGCTCCCTGCGACCAGCTCCACACAGCTTCAATGCTGCCAAACGACGAAATTTAGCTAAGTGTGCCTTCTATGCCGTTCACAGCTGCATGCGAGACGTACATGGGGAGACAAATGATATGATTGGTTAAAGTCTCTCTCTAACACAAAGAAGAAGAAGATGATGCAAGACGTTCCTTGCTTCGATTTGAAATCTGTGATAGGAAATTTGGTAAATTTACTCAGCAAAATGACATTATAAGACATCACCTTATATTTGCGTTATTTCCAATAGTTTACTATTGATTGAGAAAAATGTTTGACAATTGAATTGGAGCGCGGTAAAATTTCCGACCGATTGAAGAAGAAATCATGTAAATCTATCGTGGATTTTTCGAGTTATTCGCGTACAAAACGTACGGTTTTTCGTGACGGTCGCAAAATTTTAGATTTTCATTTGACACCCTACCCTTGCCGTAAGACGTAGTCTACGTCAAATTTCACCATTTTCACAGACAATAAACCACTTATTGGAATTTTTGGAAAACATGTAGGATATGCAATCAGACAACAACATTTTCTAAAAAACCTCCTTATTCCACATGGATTGCAACTAATAAGCCATTCAGCAGAATTAATGCTAATTTTTTTTCCATTTTTATGAAAAGGTTTTTTTGGGCTATCCACCACAGTTTCACAAAGTGGATAGAGGTGGAATTTATAAATCAGATCAGATCAGATCAGATCACAATAAAGTGATTAAAGTTTTCTTAAACATATTTGCTCGTTTTGGACTGCCGGATGTTCTGGTGACGGATGGTGGGTCTCCATTTAATTCAGAGATTTTCATTAGTTTTTTTTTCCAAAAGCAAGGCATTGTTGTAATGAAAAGTCCGCCATATCACCCTGAAAGTAATGGCCAGGCCGAGCGGATTGTTTGCCTGGTAAAAGACGTATTAAAAAAGTTTTTAGTTGACCCACAAATAAGAATTTTGGGCACCGACGAACAGGTTGCATATTTTTGAATTAATAGGAATATTTGCCTGGCAACAGATGGTAAGTTTCCCTCCGAGCGTATGTTGTCATACAAACCGAAGATTTTAATAGATCTAATCAATCCGAAACATAAATTTAGGAATAAGATGACCGGTGCTGGTGATGATCAACAAAGAGGTATTGAAAATAGTAGTTCAGATAGTATATCTGACCAATTTACTAACTTAAAATACGGAGATCTGATTTATTATAAAAATAATAATCCAACTGATATTCGGCAATGGCTACCTGCAAAGTTTCTAAAACAGATCTCTACCAATCAGAGCTCAGCTAAAACTCAGGAAATCAGCTAAAACTTTTGCTTTCGATGGAGAGAACGCCTCTTTACCAACTGAGCCAAACATGCAGCATGCGCATTTTGAACAATCAGCACAGCACAGTAGCAAGCGCAGGAGGGAAGATGACGATGAAGAGTGTTCCAACGTCTCAGACTGTAGTACTGATTTCTATGGATTTGCGGCCGAATCTTTCATTTTTTCGGGGAAGAAATCCCTCCATCGAGACATCATCAGACAGATCAGCCAACTGATGGAATTCGATATTCGAAAAGAAAGTTTCAGAAGAAGAGAAAAGAAGATTATGAATACTATTAGATGAATTGTCAATGATTTATATTTTTTGATAGTTATTTTGAAACGGTTATTCTCGTTGAGATTTTGCAATGTAATTGAATTTTGCATTCTGAATTAAAATACTTTTAAAAGTCACTGTAAATTTCTAAAAAATTAACCTAACTTAAGGATAGAGGAGCTGTAACGGTGTAGTAGGCAATACCCTAACGATGATCAGGACAACGGTAAAACAGAAAGTCACTCCAGTGATTGCGAGAGTTGAGAGATCTAGAGAGCGTATAGCGTTGGCTCGGCTCGAGCGAGGTGTTATAAGCAGAATAGGTGAAATATACGAGGAGTGGTACTTTGACTGAAGTCGAAACAAGACGTCTACTTTTATTTACTCTACATCTTATAATTATATCATGTGGTACTCAGCGATGGACTTCGCTAGACGACTTCCAATGACCGCCGCTTGAAGCTCTAATCTAGGGATTGAAAGCAGCTTCAACGGAGCAACTTTAGCCTTTGAAGCTACCAAAGCACAACGTGGTTGACCTTGAGCAATGACTCGAAAATTGGCGACACAAGCGAACGCCAATTCACTTGCGTCCACATATATATGAAGTTGCAGCGATTGAAAACATTCTCGTTCGTAACCGGGAAAATAGCAACGAGATATACGAGTTTGGCTCAATTTCGAAAGTTGCTCAGTCCACCGTTTCCAATGTACGAGTCTGTTGTCTGGAAGCATCGTCCCATCCAATTTTAGGTCTCCAGAGGTCCTGAATAATCATTTTGTCATGAATGAGCAGATATCAATCCGAGCGGATCGAAGACGCTCATCACAAATTTTAAAATGCTTCGCTTCGTCGCGACATGTTTTGATAACCCTAAGCATTTGGCGTCATCCGATACCTTCACGGAATAAACGAAAACATCTTCGTCCGGTAGCCATGCCATACCAAGCACACATTCCACCTAGCTCTCCTTGTCGATGCTGAAATCTTTCATTGAATCTGATGCGCCTGTTCCTAGGTACTGCAACACCTTTTCCGAGTTTGATCGCCAATTTCGAAGCTCAAACCCGGCTGTTGCTTGTACATTCCGTACCACTAAGGCCAACTTTGCCATGTCTTCTTCCGTATCGCGACTGTCCAAGTAGTCAGCCACGTAATGATTTTCTATTACGGCTCAAACTGCCTCCGGAAACTCGTGCATTCACTTCATTGCATTTACATTCTTCACAAAGTTTGCTGAACATGGCGAACAAGTTGACCCAAAGATAGCTACATCCATTACAAAAACGTCCGGTTTCTTTGATGGATCGCTTCGGTAAAGAAACCGTTGCACCTGATAATCCTCCTTCCTAATCTTAAGTTGGTGATACATTTCACGGATGTCACCCACAATTGCTACTTTTCTCTGTCGGAAACGGCAGAGTACAGATAGCAGCAACGAAAGAAGCTCCGGGCCCTTTAACAGCATGTCATTAAGGGACACATCATTCACACAGACACTCCAAAATCCGTATTTCTGTGAATAATTTAGGTAGAATGTTAACAAAGCCGGAGCATTGTCATCATACAGGTTTGCGCCGAATTAATAAAATAAATTCGCTTCGGCTTTGTTTTTGCACCGATAGTTCAGCATGGTAAATATCTGGTGAAAAAGGGAAATACTCATGTTGGAGCGTCAACTTTGACGTCAGCTGTAGTCTAAACCACTTAATGGAAACAGTTCAAATTTTGTCCATATTAATTTTTGTATTGTTTTAAGCCATGGAGACATTTTTAATATGCTACCTAAATTTTTCACAGAAATACGGATTTTTGAATTTGGTGTGTCCAAAAATAACTTTTTTCACATATGTTATGATAACTTCTAATTTATAAACTTCATCAACATACAATTTTGGTCATATAAGGTCCAAACATTAGTTATAGTGTTGTCAAAATTTCAGCCAAATATATTGATAATTGACAAAGTTACAGAAGGTTGAACAAAGCATATTTTGGAAGCAAAATTTTGCTCGGCTTTGTTTTTGCTACTGAGTGTACGTTGTTTTCTTTCAGCTCCTGATGCGTAGCTTTGTGCGCATAACCTTTGCTTTGATATTCGGAAATTTGATTTTCCAAATTCGCTTCTAATTCAGGGTGTTTTCGTAATTTTCGCTCGAGACAAATTAGCCGTCGCTCTGCCATACCGTAGCTGGGTGGTAGCTCCATTACATCATACCGCCACAATAGTCCAGTTTCATAATGACCGTCAGCATGCTTCACTGTTGTTTGTCGTACAATCTCCTTCGCTATCCCTAAGGATACTGGTTAGACAATTCTCCGTATTGCAGCGACTGTACAGGAAGTTCCAACTGACGCACAGTGCTAACACCTGAAATCATCCCCGAAATCATCAAATTAACAACCCGAGAGTCTTTTTCATGGCGTGAAACCTTGGCTGTCCAGGTTAAACACAGTGGCGGCAATTCACCTCCTAGGTTCAAAAGATCTGCTACTTCTTTTTCGATCAGTGTCGAAGATGAACCTTCATCAAGAAAGGCAAATGTGGAGATTTGAACGTTCTTACCATACAGTACCACCGGGATTATACGAAATATCGTGGCACTTTGTATTCGACGATGAATGTTCACGACCGCGTCCGTTTTTAGCCGTGCTTCAGAACATTCTGAGGTTGTGGCAGTCGGTTGATTCGAAATGAAGCGATGGATGAAGTTTTTTAAGGCAATCTCCAATCCCACAGGTGCGTGTTGACTTGCAGGACCATTTTCCATGCCGTAAGAGACAGATTGCGCATAGCTGGTGCTTTTCAACCGCTTTTAAATGGTCTCTCGGAGTTAAACTTGAAGCAGTCCTTGATTCGATGTTGCACACTCTGGCAAACATAGCAAAGCCTTTCCTGGTTGTGCGCCTTCTTTTCGTGAAGTTCGAACTTCCTCGGCTCAGCAGTCAGGTGTGCGTTGACAAACGCCTTCGCTTTCTTCGGTTTCTCGTTTGTTGAAGCGCGTGCGCCATCAAAATCGCTGAAATGCGCCACGTCACTCGCGACTGACATGATGGCACTCACGTAGTCACAGAAAGTTGCCAGGTTAACAGGCCCAGCATGCTTATTGTACAAAGCCCAGTCAAGTCGAAGGTGTGGTGGTAGCTTATCAACCAATTCTTGCAGTAGGATAAGATTGGTGAGGTGAGCTTCCTAGGTTAGCGGCTTTTAGATGCCCAACGAGGTTTTGAACAACAAGACCATAATTTACCAACGTTTCAAACCTTTCAGCTTTCGGAGTAGGGGTGCTGCGTACCTTGTTGAGCAGCGCATGTACCAATCGCTCTGGGCTCCCAAACAATGTTTCCAGAGTTTACATAATCTTCGGGACCGATAAAGGTAGCAGAAGGTTACTCCGAACTGCGTCCAATGCTTTACCTTTAAGGCATCTCTGCAGTCTCTAAGATTTTCTGACTGAGAGTAGCCACACACAGCAGTGGAGTTGGTAAAGCTGGTTACAAAAAGTGGCCATTCTTCGGGATTGCCAGTAAAAACTGGTACAACCTGCCAAGCAGACAATTTTTGTTGAAATTGTCGCCACATGGCCTGCTGATTTTGTAACTGCTGCAGCTGCGTAACATTTGGTTCTGTCTGTTGCTGTGACGATGTACGCGGTAACATCGATCGATGTACCGAGCTTCGTGATAACAATATTTCTGGATCGTTTAGAGGGGTGGCGATGCTGTATACGACATCGGTGCGCGCAATACAGATGGTAATTGCAAAGGTCTATCATACATCACCGATCTGGGCGGATACGTTAGTGTGTGCAGCTGCTGTGACGATGCCTCTGCTGTTGAAGGTAGTAGCACATTCGATCGTTGTTCATTTGAATAATGGGTCGATGGCTGTGATACGGGTGGAGGCTGCAACGGCGGCGATATTTGAGTTTGGAGAGTTTTTGGCTGTTGTTGTATCGAGTTTGTTTGAGGCAATTCGACACATGAGTCTATTCGCTTACTAACTCTTGACTGCAGAAACGATTGCTCGCTTACTGGTGTCAGTACAACTTGTGCTTGAGCAGCTGGTGCTTTCAATGTTGATATTGGCTCTGGATATAAAAAGGTAGGCAGAGGTGTACGTGGAAGTAGCTTTGAAAGCATATGCTGAGATTGAATTGGTGGAACAAACGTCGACTCTGTATACGTTGGTTGTGTATACAATGGCTGTCTGAACAACGATTGTGTCTGCACCATACTATGAGCTATTGGTTGTTGAGCTACAACACTTGATCGAATCGGAGTAGAAGCAACGATCGAGTCATTCATGCCAGCTATCGAACACATACCGTCAGTACCAACGTTTTTGCCAGTAAATTCTTTCATAGCCTTGCGTGGATGATTTCTGTTTGAATCGATCTGATTCGATTGAATTTTCGGCTTCGTGCCTGTATCCTAGACCATCTCTTATTTTGAAAAAAATGCCAAGTCAAGAATTCCACCTCTTGAAATGTTCGTCTTGACTAGAAAACAAACATACTTAAATTTGAAGACCGTACGTTGACGTTAAGTGCTCCCCCAACGGACCTGAAGAAATGGTAGTACGGGTGACTACCCACGCGGTGGAAAGCACGCTACTATAGTGTATGGTCTTGCAGGTCGACCAAGATCAGTGTCCATCCGCAGCATGAATCCAATCCTGTACCTTGCTATTTCGATCGACATGACTATGGCGACTTCTTCGACTTCCTGCATCTTTATCCTCAGCCTCGGCAATGAGCAAAGCGTACTTCTCATAGAGATAATTTTTATCGAGTGCAGCTTTCGAAGCAAGAGCTTTTTCTTGACGAATGCGATCCTGTTCCTGTTGCTCTAGGATTAGTTTCTCTTGAGCCTTTTTTCCTCTTCCAGGCTTCTTCTTCTTCTTTTTGGATGTGAGCTTGACAGCTCAAAAGGCCAGTTGCTAAGACTATATGCCCTCCACTTCCAGCCGCTGTAATGAGCTGTAATTAAACCCGTGTCGACCGCGAAGTACTGCTAGTTCTTCCGGATATCGAATTCTCACCAATGAACACCGTCGAGATGCAATTCTTGCATGTCCATTTACCGTTGAAACCCTCAGCCACTTCTGCACCCGTACGATGGTACCAACGATGACATGGATCGCAAGCAACCATTTCTGCTACGTAGTTGGAATTTTTGCACATTTCGCAAATGTTCTGAGGCCTCCCAACATTGGCTTTCGACGTGGCTCTTGTCGTAAGGGGCATGGTGAATTCGTCCTCTATGTGACCTTCGTGAAATAATAATCCACTTCCAGCAACACAACCTCAATGATTTTTTTTAAAGATTGTTGGCACGACACAAGGCGCAGAAAAACGGGTCACAGTTTTTTGTACCGAATTCCAAATTTATTGGCAAACGGGCTTTAAAAAATTCAGTAACTTTAGGTTATGACTGCTTCGACCTTGTTACCGTCTCGTGTTCAACCTATTGTACAGTTTCGTATTTGTAAGGGAAGTTTAATGTAGCAAAGCTGTTTTAATTACTCAAATATTAACTCAATAGGATAAACAACTCCTAACTAAAACGTTTAACCTGTTAAACTATTTAGTTTTAGGTATAGTACTTTAGTTTATACTGTAATTTTTAATAATAATTATCAATAAGCATAATCTACATCACCACAATGTTCAATGTCATCACCCTTTGTACTGTCTACGGCTTTGACATATCTCCATTTGCCTTATAGGAGCAGTCGTGTGTCAAGCAATCCGTTAACTTACCAGCATCCCTGTTGATCTTTTCGGTTATAGCACCAATGGTAGTAACGCCTCCCGTAACAAATATTATTCAGCTATTATTTTTCTCGCTACGAGTGGAGAATAATCAAAATAATTATGTTCTATTGAGTCTATGAAAATGTTATTTATGTTCATATATACTCAAACAATTTTAAACAATATTTCGATACATGTAACTTATTAATTTTCATGTCTGATTGATCAATACTTGTCATTAAAATATTTTGCATAGCTTTAATTTGGATTACCAATAAAAAGTATAAGGGTAACCTTATGGCTGAAAGTTATAAAGTTTGATTTATACTTTTGATTAGATATGAAATTGAAAAATAATTTCGCACACCATGGCGCTTGATATATCTTCGGTCGTCATTTCAAATCAGGTATTTCAAATACAAGCAAATTAATAACCATCCATTTGATTTATGTGGATTATTTTTATGGTTTTGATTCATAATAGCTTGTGAATGTGAATAAAGGTTAAGGAGGATGCGGAGGTGCTCCGAAACTGGAAGAAGAGCAGATTAAAACGCTGGAGGAAAAACAACTCGATTCATACGAAGTATTGCAGACCTCTGGCCTCTGAGTAGCTTCCGGAATGCAACTGGACTTTGATTGAAAAGCCATCGCTAATCACATCGAGACCCACTTTCCGGTCTATCGTCACCTTGATGTCCTGTAGAAAGAAACGAATCTCAGTCGGGAAAGTTGCCAACAACTTATTGAGACGCTGGAGAAGGTCCTTCATCTCGAGGTAGGAAATCGATATTTATTAAATTTTAATCAATTTGACAAAGTGCATGTAATCAAAGCAATAGATTATCTCTCTATGTTATCGCTCCCTGTCTTAATAAATTTCAACATAGTATTAATTGTATTCTGGTGATGACATGCGCAGCATGCTTTACTGCATATGAACCTACACATGATATCGATACAACTAATGCGCTGAACATATTTTAATGCGTGATTATTTTCTCAGGTGTTTATTTTATATTTATAAGAATTTATCATATATAAACCAACCTTTTCTCCCATACTCATTGCAAAGAATAATGATATTTTATAAAACTCACTCTCTTTCTGCTGCGACATCTAATATATTTATATATATTTCGATTTCCTTAACGTTTTAGCCATAATGGATTCACTAATTTACCTGACATTAACATAGAAACATGAATAATAATTTCACAAAAATAACATAAACCATATTTTAGGTACGAATTTAACCTTATATTCCCAACTTTGGCCTCATGTTTTCATCACATAGTAAAATGTAGAATATAAAAGTTTTCAATGGAAAAGTAAGAGTGAGCGGTTGTGTATTATTCGAAGGGCTTATGCATACCAACACCTATATAACTAAATGAATATAGTGGGAATTTTAATGTTTTGAAATGGAATTGCCGATTGATCACATGAGAAAGTCATTTAAATGTTATA